>JAWPHD010006731.1:0-140032 GCA_037043455.1 Cyrtodaria siliqua | reverse complement strand
CATTGTTCATACAGCTATAATCTACATAACGGATAATGAATAATGGTAACTCTTGAATATCTGACAACGTCGTACCAAACACAAAGGAGTCCTTCAATATGAGATAAGGATTGGTCTCAAAGTTGGACGTGAAAACATTAAATATTATATTTTCTGACCATACTTTGGACCTGGAATTCCCTACATAGTTATTATGCATTACATTCAAGTATTGGTAATATACCAAAATAACTTCAGCCAGCCTTGCATGCGTAATTAGTCTGTGTTTGATATATACTGGTAATATACCAAAATAACTTCAGCCAGCCTTGCATTCGTAATTAGTCTGTGTCTGACCCCATCCCGCATCCCTCGTTTAATCACTCTCCGACCCTTCACTATCCACGATGCCCTTTAGTCCACCAAACGGGTTCTGCATGGGTTTCCTTGGAGACGAGGCCTTTTTTGGAGTGGTCACTCTACGGGGAGTAATTTGCTTGCAACTTTCCTTTTACTCGACCTGTAAATATGGAGATACATGTAAATAGTCAAATAGGTTTGTTTCACTTTCCTTCACTAAAGGATTGAATCGTTTTCCACTAGGGCTGCCAAAGCTTTAAACCTCAACATTCTGGGGGTTATTTTTGTTGATATACAGTGTGCAAAGAAAATCTTGTTGACTGGTATTGACAGGGAATATTTGATATACTTTTAAACCCTTAACCCACTAAGCACGATTATAATAGCCTTTGCGTCCATTCTAAACCCTGATCAGCCTGCAAGTAACTCGTTGATCATTCATTTACCCTAAAACACCCATTTAACACATAAATGGAATGATCTTAATTCAGAGAAAGAACAACCCATTATATATTATATATAATTTTATATATATGTAGCGGGTTAAGGGGTTAAATGCAAGAAAAAGGTTTGTTTTCAGCAGTCTTTTGATCTATGAAAATTCAGCTGTTCATTTTAATTGAAAATTGGGAGATTTTGAATCAAAATCCACTGATTCATAAAGTACTTAAAAATCCTGAGATTCTGGATTTTATCCAGAGATTGGTAGGCCCGTTTCACTCGTGTTGTGAAACGTTTTTCTCATCTTTTTGGGACCTTGCCCACAGGAAATTCAATACACTGAATAATTTTAAATATACCTGATTTCTTAAGAATCATTCATAATATAAAATGTTTTATGAACAGGTGGTTGTTTCTATAAAATTATCATAATTATTAATATATCAAGATAGTTTTATAGAATGATACCCATATTTTAGTATTATAACTTGAAACTAGTGTTTTTAGGGTGTACTTCCAATGAACCCTATGCTTTAAAAGCATTAAATTGGAAGTGTGCCGGAAATTGGAAGTGTGCCGGAAATTGGAAGTGTGCCGGGTCGCACGGTTTATTTATAACACAAGTATTGTGTTAAAATAGCCTTTGCGTCCTTTGCAAACCCAGATCAGGGTTTACAATGTCTGCCTGCTGATCAGTCATTTCCCCCAAACACCCCTTTGTCACATAAATGGAATAGTCTTAATTCAAAGGAAGAACAGTCCATTATATATATGTAGTGGGTTAAGTTATGATACATACTAGGTTCTGTAGAGATGATGTTCTGTGAACTCAGCTCGGCCGCTTCTTTCTTTAGGCGTACCTCTACTGCCTTCTTCAAACTGGGCTGACCTGTGTGTGACAAGGTGTAGGCATAAAATTCTGACTTGTTTGTGCAAGGTTAAATCTCTCAGGCCAAATAAAGGTATATTTGTGGTTCTGGTTTCCCAACCAACCCCATTTTTAAGGGCCAACCCTAAATATTTGATGCAAAAAAAAGAAGAAGAGGTAAATGAACTTGAAGCTCTACTGAAAGGTTTTGATAGCTAGATCTGCATTCCTGTGAAGTTTCATAAGAAATCTGTCAAGTAGTTTCAGAGTAGTCGTTACAGGTTTTTATTATATAACTCTATGTAAACAAAGATGGCGGTCGCTGGCGGCCATGTTTAATGTCAAATCAAAATAATTGTCGACAAGGATCCATATCATGTCATGCTGATCATTTCAGAAAAAGTCCCACACCACATCAAATATCACTTATAATTTTCAAGAAGTAGTCGCTACAAATTCGTTTTTTTAAACATTTTTTTTAGCCATGGTGGCCATCTTGAATTTCTGGCCAACCTGAAATTTTGCTAGTATCAACTAGACATCAAGAGCAACATTCCTGTGAAGTTTCATGAAAATCGGTCAAGTATTTTCAGAGGAGTAGTAACTACATATTTTTACTATACAAACTCTATGCATATAAAGATGGCCACTGGCGGCCATGTTTAATGTCCAAAAAAATGTTTTGACAAGGATTAACATCATGTCCCATATCAATATCACTATTATTATTTTTAAAAAATCTATTTATTTAGCCATGGTGGCCATCTTGAATTTCCGGTCGACATGAAATTTTGCTAGGATCAACTAGATATCCAGAGCAACATTCCTGTGTAGTTTCATGATAATCTGTTGAGTAGTTTCAGACGAGAAGTCGCTACAAGTTTTTACTATTACTATATAACTCTATGTACACAAAGATGGCCGGCAGCCATGTTTAATGTCTGATCAGAATTATTTTTGACAAGGACCAACATCACGTCATGCTGATCATTTTAGAAAAAGTCCCATTTCAATATCCCTTATAAATTTCAAGAGTTTGTCGCTACAAACTTGTGTTTTAAAAATCTATTTTTAGCTTTGGTGGCCATCTTGGATTTCACATCAATGTGAATTTTTGCTAGGATCAACTAGACATCATGGGCAACATTCCTGTGAAGTTTCATAAAAATCCATCCAGTAGTTTCAGAGAAGTAGTCACTACAAAAAGGTTTACGGATGGACGACGGACACTGCACCATGGCATAAGCTCTGCTGATCTTTGATCAGTAGAGCTAACAAGAGGCCCAAGAGGGCCTGTGGACGCTCTACTGGCTAAAGATAAAGTTTGTGTATAAGGGGTCAAAACTCTGCCAAAAATCAGCCAAAAGTCATTCATGCGCAACAAGGCTTGGTACTGATCATCCCTGCCACATTCCGCTGAAATCTGGCCAGAGGTTCAGGAGAACTAGTCTGTACGAAGTTAGTGTATTAAAACCTTTAAAGGGCCACAACTCTGCCAAAATTCATTTAACTGGACACGGCAAAGATATGCATAACTAGGCTTGGTACTCATCATCCCTGCCAAGATTCGTTTAAATCTGGCTAAGGGATCAGGAGATCTAGAACTAGTCCGGACAAAGACCTTAAAAGGGGCATAACTCTGCCAAACTATCATTCCACTGGAACATGGTGATGAGATGCCCAACTTGGCTTGGTACTCATCATCCCCACCAAGATTCGTCACAATCTGGCCAGGAATTCAGAAGAGACTAGTCTGGCTGGACAAAGTTTGTGTATTAAAACTTTTAAAGGGCCACAATTTGACTTGGTACTAGTACTGATCATCCCTGCAAAGTTTCACTGAAATCCTGTCAAATGAAGGCCCTATCATCTTAACAAGGCAAAATACAGCATTTTTAACTAAATCAAGGACCACAATTCTGTTACCGGTCCGATTTGGCTAGTTTTCTGAATTGTCTAAGCTTTCATTAATATCAACAATCTGGTAGTCTGGAAAAAAATCAGATGAAAAATGAAGGCCCTTTTGTGTTAATGAGGCCAAATTATAGCATATTTCGGAATATCAAGGGCCACAACTCTGTTGTAAATGGTCTGATATTGCTGGTTTTCAAACTCGTCCGAGCTTTCATTGATATCAACAATCTGGTAAAGTTTGAAAAAGATCAGATGAAAACTGAAGGCCCTATCGTGTTAAGGCCAATTATAGCATGTTTTAGACAAATAGTCCATTCTGGCTGGTTTTCAAACTCGTCTAAGCTTTCATTAATATCAACAATCTGGTACAGTTTGAAAATGATCGGATGAAAAATGAAGGACCTATCTTGTTAACGAGGCAAAATATAGCAATTTTAACTAAATCAAAGGCCATAACTCTGCTGTTACTGGTCTGAACTGGCTGGTTTTGAAACACATCCGAGTTTTCATTAATATCAACAATCTGGTCAAGTTTGAAAAAGATCGGATGAAAAATGAAGGCCCTATCGTGTTAACGAGGCCAAATTATAGCATATTTCCGAAAATCAAGGGCCATAACTCCGGTGTAAATGGTCCAATCTGACTGGTTTTCAAACTGGTCTGAGCTTTCATTAATATCAATAATCTGGTAGTTTGAAAAAGATTGTATGAAAAATGAAGGCCGTATCGTGTTGAGACAAAATATAGCAATTTTAACTAAATCAAGGGCCATAACTCCGGTGTTACTGGTCCGAACTGGCTGGTTTTCAAACTCATTCAAGCTTCTATGAATATCAACAATCTGTTAAAGTTTAAAAAAGATCGGATGAAAAATTGAAGGCCGTAACGTATTAACGAGACGTAATACAGCAATTTTAACTAAATCAAGGGCCATAACTCCGGTGTTACTGGTCCGAACTGGCTGGTTTTCAAACTCGTTCAAGCTTCTATTAATATCAACAATCTGTTAAAGTTTGAAAAAGATCGGATGAAAAATGTAGGCCCTATCACGTTAAAATGGTTAAATATAGCATTTTTAACTAAATCAAGGGCCATAACTCCGGCGTTACAGGTCCAAACTGGCTGGTTTTTTAACTCGCCCGAGCTTACAATGATATCAACAATCTTGTAAAGTTTGAAAAAGATAGGATGAAAAATGAAGGTGCTATCGTGTTAACGAAGCAAAAGTTAACGAACGGATGGACGGCCGACGGCCAGTAGAGCTTAAAACAGAACAATACGTAATCTTAAGGTGGTTAACTCCTAGATTACTTAGTCTTAGTAAATTTTAAACAGTAATAAACATAAAAGCAGTTCAAATAATAATGCTTTTCTTTAAAAAGATGAGCATATCAAGATTCTCTGATTTGAGGGCTTCCCTTAATACGGAGAAAACAATGTGCTAGGGACTGTTAAAAACACATTTAAAGAACATGAACTATGCATAGTTATTTAAATTTTATTAACACAAACAATAATTCAAATGGTGATGACGCGTCAAAGTGTTAAGACATGAAGGAAGTTTGAACTTCCTTGATTTGAAACTTAGTGGAACTCCTGGGGACATGATTTCGCATGTATTTTATCAGGTTTAATCAATAAATTTGATCAATTAACTGAGGTTGCTTATCTCAAAATTTTATTGCATTTACAAATATCGGACTGTAAAGGTTTGCCCTTAAAGGCGGAGAAGATCGACAAAATAAACAACTTGATGTACAACTTGTATACTGTGACAGAAACAACAAACAATTCTCTAAATCCATGAAAGGTTGGCTGTATTTTGAAATGTGTTTAGTATTGCCCTACTGGTTACATATTCGAATGGCACATTTTCGATTCATCGAATATTCATTACACCTCTAATTATCCCTCATGTATGACAACAAAGTACATCTTTGTTAGTTTAAACTTATTTATTTTACATCGATTGTAACGAAAGCTCTCTGAACTTATTTTAATCACTCTCGATGTCTTCCTGGGCAGAACTAGTACCAAGCAAATGCAGATAAAGTGTCTTGCTCAGGGACACAACACATATGGTTATGGCGGGGATCGAACCCACGACTTTTGGATCATAGGTCCAATGCTCTACCACTAGACCACAGCGCTCCACTTTTTTTTTGTTATGTTATATCAGGGCACTTGTTTGGCCATTTTTGGGGCCGAAATTCAGCCCCATTCCCCTCCCCTAAATGTATATATTTTTCCCCCTTTTCCTGTGAAAAATTCCCCTTAAAAAAAAAACACAACATTATTAGAGTTTTTTTAAGTCCACTACAGGAAAACAGCATACATTTTGCAATTTGGAATGGTAAATTCTTGGTACCACTTAAATAACAATAGGTCAATGACCTTGAAGCTCTACTGATTGATTTTGATTTCAGGAAGTAGTCGCTACAGACTTGTTTTTTGAAAAATTATTTTTAGCCGTGGCGGGCATCTTGAATTTCCGGCCGACCTCAAATTTTGCTAGGATCAATTAGACATCAAGAGCAACAATCCTATGAAGTTTCATGAAAATCCGCCAAGAAGTTTCAGAGGAGTAGTCGCTACAAGTTTTCATCATATAACTCTATGTAAACAAAGATGGCCACTGGCAGCGATGTTTAACGTCGAAACAAAATAATGTTTGACTCTAATAAGCATCATGTCATGCTGATCATTTTACAAAAAGTCCCATATCAATATCACTTATAGTTTTCAAGACGTAGTCGCTACAAACTTCTTTTTTAAAAATCTATTTTTAGCTGTGGCGGTCATCTTGAATTTCTGGCCGACCTGAAATTTTGCTAGGATCAATTAGACATTAAGAGCAACATTCCTGTTAAGTTTCATGAAAATCCGCCAAGTAGTTTCAAAGGAGTAGTCGCTACAAGTTTTTACTATATAACTCTATGTAAACAAAGATGGCCGCTGGCAGCCATGTTTAACGTTGAATCAAAACAATTTTTGACAAGGACCAACATCATATCATGCTGATCATTTTAGAAAAAGTCCCATATCAATATCACTTAGTTTTCAAGAAGTAGTCGCTACAAACTTGTTTTTTAAAAACCTATTTTTAGATCTGGCGGCCATCTTGGATTTCACATCAACATGAATTTTTGCTAGGATCAACTAGACTTCATGGGCAACATTTCTGTAAAGTTTCATGAAAATCCATTCAGTAGTTTCAGAGGAGTAGTCGCTACAAAAAAAAGTTTACGGACAGACAGACGGACAGACGGACGACGGACGCCGCACCACGGCATAAGCTCTGCTGATCTCTGATCAGTAGAGCTAATAAAACAAGAGGCCCAAGAGGGCCTGTGAACGCTCTACTGGCTAAAACAGCTCTTATAGATTTAGATAGATATAGCTAGATATATCTCTCTTCTCCTATAGATTTAACAAAGGAAAATACAATATAGCATTTTTCAACAAATCAAGAGCCATAAATCTGTTATTACTAACAAGATCTAGCTGGTTTTCGAAATTGTCCAAGATTTCATTGATATACCGTGCTTTTCACAACTAGACATCATACTGAGGCTTCCTGCCAAATTTCATAGAAATCCAACAAGCCGTTTAAGAGGAGTAGCGCCGACAAGAAATTTAAAATAAAAATGTCAAAGGGCCATAACTCCGTCAAAAATCAGCGAACTGGAACAAAAGCGTGATATGCACAACTAGACATCTTACCGATGCTTCCTGCCAAGTTTCGTCGAAATTCAACAAGGCATTTAGGATGAGTAGCGCCGACAAGAAATGTCCCTCGGCCAGTAGAGCTAAAAACACACTAATTTGTGTTTCTTAGAAATTCCCCTTTGATATGAAAACAACGCAAAATTCCAATTCCTGAGGGCCCTGGCCCCAGTCCCCTAAAAGCTGACTAGTGCCCTGTATATAGAAGTTTGTGAAATAATGTAACACTTGACATAAAGAGGAAGACCACTATATATGTACTGAATAACTGTTTAACGACTCATCAAAGCATTGTCTTAGGTTATGTCGAGCGGCTCCAGCGAGAGGGGAAGGAAACATTGGAATACGGGAACCAGCGAGAGGGGAAGGAAACTTTGGAATACAGGAACCCTGCTCTACTATTACTATTGAGATGTCTACAGTTCTTTTACAAGCTTGGTCGTTATACGCCGCTACACAGAACGGACTACGTAACCCTCATGAGCTGGGTCATTTTTACCCCCGGGATTTCATTTGCTCAACCCAGTGTGGTTGCCGGGGTAGAATACAACCACTGCAAACACACCATCACATGCAGAAGGGTAGGACCCCTCCATTCATATTCATTTTGTCATTTTTATGCCCCCGTTTTTTTTTTTTTTGGGGGCATATTATAATCGCACCGTCCGTCCGTCCGTATTCTGTCCGTCATTCCTAAGTTCGTGTCCGGACCGTAACTTCACAACCCCTGCAGGGATTTTTAATTAACTTGGCACAAGTGATCATCATAACAAGACGATGTGTCCCCTGCAAAACCCAGGTCCGTACCTCAAAGGTCAAGGTCACACTTGAAGTTCATAGGTCAAAAACAGGTATTCAATTTCGTGTCCGGACCGTAACTTAACAACACCTGCAGGGATTTTTAAATGACTTGGCACAAGTGATCACCATAACAAGACGATGTGTCGCGCGCAAAACCCAGGTCCGTACCTCAAAGGTCAAGGTCACACTTGAAGTTATAGATCAAAAACAGGTACGCAATTTCGTGTCCGGACCGTTACTTCACAACCCCTGCAGGGATTTTTAATTAACTTGGCACAAGTGATCATCATAACAAGTCGATGTGTCCCCTGCAAAACCCAGGTCCGTACCTCAAAGGTCAAGGTCACACTTGAAGTTCATAGGTCATAAACAGGTATGCAATTTCCTGTCCGGACCGTAACTTCACAATCCCTGCAGGGATTTTTAAATAACTTGGCACAAGTGATCACCATAACAAGACGATGTGTCCCCCGCAAAACCCAGGTCCGTACCTCAAAGGTCAAGGTCACACTTTAAGTTCATAGGTCAAAAACAGGTACGCAATTTCGTGTCCGGACCGTAACTTCACAACCCCTGCAGGGATTTTTAAATAACTTGGCACAAGTGATCGCCATAACAAGACGATGTGTCCCCCGCAAAACCCAGGTCCGTACCTCAAAGGTCAAGGTCACACTTGAAGTTCATAGGTCAAAAACAGGTACGAAATTTCGTGTCCGGACCGTAACTTCACAACCCCTGCAGGGATTTTTAAATAACTTGGCACAAGTGATCACCATAACAAGACGATGTGTCGCGCGCAAAACCCAGGTCCGTACCTCAAAGGTCAAGGTCACACTTGCAGTTCATAGGTGAAAAACAGGTATGCAATTTCGTGTCCGGACCGTAACTTCACAATCCCTGCAGGGATTTTTAAATAACTTGGCACAAGTGATCACCATAACAAGACGATGTGTCCCCCGCAAAACCCAGGTCCGTACCTCAAAGGTCAAGGTCACACTTGAAGTTCATAGGTCAAAAACAGGTACGCAATTTCGTGTCCGGACCGTAACTTCACAACCCCTGCCTGCAGGGATTTTTAAATAACTTGGCACAAGTGATCACCATAACAAGACGATGTGTCCCCCGCAAAACCCAGGTCCGTACCTCAAAGGTCAAGGTCACACTTGAAGTTCATAGGTCAAAAACAGGTACGCAGTTTCGTGTCCGGACCGTAACGTCACAACCCCTGCAGGGATTTTTAAATAACTTGGCCAGAACAAGTGATCACCATAACAAGATGTGTCCCCCGCAAAACCCAGTCTTCAAGGTCAAGGTCACACTTGGAGGTCAAAAGTCAAATCGTGTCCACAACAAGACGATGTGTCGCGCACAAAATCCAGGTCTGTGGCCCAAGGTCAAGGTCACATTTAGAGGTCAAAGGTCAAATTGTGTCCTGTCAATAACTTTTGCATGCCTGGACGGATTTTCAAATAATTTGGCACAAATGCTCACCACAACCAAGTGAGGTGTCGTGCACAAATCCAGGTCCATGGCTCCAAGGTCAAGGTCATACTTAGAGGTCAGAGGACACTTCGGGGGCATTTATCACTTACAGTGATATTTCTTGTTTGTTCATGCTCATTAAAGGTCTTCATCATGAACCCTGCATTGTTTCAGGTGCCATCTCGCCCACACCACATCACTAAGAGCAGTGGCAGAAAAACAATAAACGTGGCTACAGCGTAAATGGAGTGTCTACAATAGAATTTGCAGCAACAGTTCAGGGTGAGAAAGTTCTAGGCCCATTTTCCATATTTTATCACGATGTACATTGAGGATGAGCCTGGCATGTTCATGAACCAAGATCTTTTATCAGGACACCGCCTATGCAAACGTGTCTGCATCGTAAATGGAGTGTCTACTATAGAATTTGCAGCAACTCTGCAGTTCTGCAGGTAAGAAGGTTCTAGGCCATTCTCCAGATTTTTTAATCATGCTCATTCAAGGTCTTCAGGACACCGCATATGCAAATTTGGAAACGTGGCGCCATCGTAAATGGAGTGTCTACAACAGAATTTGCAGCAACTCTGCAGTGCTGCAGTTTAGAAGGTTCTAGGCCCATTCTCCATATTTTTATCTAGATGTTAATGGAGGATGAGCCTGGCATGTTCATTCCTGTTAGGCACCATATAACCTTTCATGTGTTGGTGCGCCTTAAAACCCAATTCAATGCAATTCATTTGCACAAACTTTATAATGTGATATATTGACCATCTCTAAAAACAACTGAAAAGACTGAGCGATGATTCGGCCTTCATTTGCATATTTATTACACTAGGGTATTATAATGACATATGTCATGGCTTTATTACACTGCCACATAACAATTTATGTGATAAACAAGTATAACAAAATATTTTTTTAATTTTTTTACGGAACAGTTCAACGTCAGTTACACAACACTAACCTTGCATGCCTAGACCCTTCAGCAGCTCTTTGAGTCTGGTAATTTTCTGTTTATGCGTGGTACAACCCTTCAGTTCCCTGTCGTTTCTGATGAACATCCCACATGCTCTCCCGATCTTACGTAACTGCTTCAGGTGAGGGGGCTCTTCATCCGTAGTAGATTTCTAAAAGAGATTATGAAATGAAAGAAATTATGATATAATTATGATGTCTGAAATATGCAATATTATCAGGGGCGTATTTAGGCATACTCCTGTACGCCCGGGCGTACTCTAGAAAATCGAATGTGAAAAAATAAAAAATAAAAAAATTTTAAATCAGGAATAAAAATTAAAGTGGGGTAGAAATATCCTGGTGAGAAGTGCATTCACTGACTGGTGTAACTTCACAAAGGTAATAAATAAACACGACCAATCTGATCACCATCTTCAACAATGTGAAGCCGCCGAGAACTTTGTCGCAATCATGCGCAGAGAGAAGAAAGACATCGCATGTAGTATGTCGTCTAAGTACAACGCGGTAGTAGAAAAGAACAGAAAAATACTAGTGAGTATAGTGGAAACCATTATTCTTTGCGGAACACAAAATATTGCACTGAGAGGCCACAAGGACTGTTCTAGCAATTTTCAAGCTTTACTCCACTTCCAGGCAAAACATGATCCTATCTTGAAACAACATCTGAATGAAGGGGATCCTAGGACGAAGGATACCTCGCCAATGGTTCAGAACGAATTTATAGATATTTGTGGTAAAATTATTTCGGATGAAATTGTATCGTCATGCCACAGTGCACTGTTTTTTGGATTTATTGCTGACGAGGCCACTGACGTCTCAACCACGGAGGAAATGGCAATGTGTCTGCGTCTTTTTGACGAAAACAAAAAAGAATTGCGAGAGGACTTCTTTGGTTTTGCTGAGTGCGAGAGAACTACAGGAGTCTCTTGCAGAATCTTTCCTGGACAGCCTTAGAAAAGCAGGTTTGTTTCAAAAAGAGTTCATAAATACTTTCTAGTGACTTCATAAGGATCATCTTGGTGTATTTACAGCGATAAAAAATAAATTTAGAATTAAATAAAACATGTAGAATTTATCAATTTCATAATATTTGCCAAATTCATTTTCCTATGATTTTGCTATGATAACAAGATTTTCGTCACCTATATTTCAATTAAACTTTAAACCAAGTGTCATTAAACGTTTGTGATCTGCATTTTAAGATTTAAAAAAAAATTCATTCTAGGTATTGCGATTCAGAAGATGCGCGGACAGGGCTAAGATGTAGCGGCCAACATGTCGGGAATAAATAAGGGCGTGCAAGCCAGGAGTAGGAGCCTGCTTCCAGAGGCCATTTACACACATTGTAAGGCACACAGCTTGAACTTAGCCACAGTCCATGCTTCAGAGGAAGTCTACGCTCGTAACATGTTGAACATTGTACAACAGGTCGCTTTCAACTATTCTTCTTCGTTTCCATAGCAACCTCGAGAACGACAACGCAGCAGAGAACAAAATGAGAACCAAACTAAACTACAATCTCTATGCGAGACGAGATGAGCCGCTCGAGCTGACGCACTCCACACATTCGTGAGTGCTTACAGGTAATTCTAGTAAACAAAGTCGTTTTTTAATTGATCCAAATATTTAAATTATAAAATTATCTTTAAGATACACACAAAACCATAAACCAGTAACCTAAAATGATCGATACATATTGACAATACTGTTACAGCTACTACAATTTACAGATTAATATATGACAATTTCAATAAACATTGTAAAGGCTTATCGCCCGGTTTTAATGAATGAGAATAATCCCATCAGTATCGTGAAAATTTCCGACAACTGCCGTATATTATTTGTACAGTAAACGTTTATTCTTATTGTTACAGGATTGTCGTCACGTCATTGTTACAGGACTGCTGTCACGTCATTGTTACAGGACTGCTGTCACGTCATTGTTACAGGACTGCTGTCACGTCATTGTTACAGGACTGCTGTCACGTCATTGTTACAGGACTGCTGTCACGTCATTGTTACAGGAGTGCTGTCACGTCATTGTTACAGGACTGCTGTCACGTCATTGTTACAGGAGTGCTGTCACGTCATTGTTACAGGACTGCTGTCACGTCATTGTTACAGGACTGCTGTCACGTCATTGTTACAGGACTGCTGACACGTCATTGTTACAGGACTGCTGTCACGTCATTGTTACAGGACTGCTGTCACGTCATTGTTACAGGACTGCTGTCACGACATTGTTACATGACTGTTGTCACGTCATTGTTACAGGACTGCTGTCACGTCATTGTTACAGGAGTGCTGTCACGTCATTGTTACAGGACTGCTGTCACGTCATTGTTACAGGAGTGCTGTCACGTCATTGTTACAGGACTGCTGTCACGTCATTGTTACAGGACTGCTGTCACGTCATTGTTACAGGACTGCTGACACGTCATTGTTACAGGACTGCTGTCACGTCATTGTTACAGGACTGCTGTCACGTCATTGTTACAGGACTGTTGTCATGACATTGTTACAGGACTGTTGTCACGTCATTGTTACAGGACTGCTGTCACGTCATTGTTACAGGACTGCTGTCACGTCATTGTTACAGGACTGCTGACACGTCATTGTTACTGGACTGCTGTCATGTCATTGTTACAGGAATGCTGTCACGTCATTGTTACAGGACTGTTGTCACGACATTGTTACAGGACTGTTGTCACGTCATTGTTACAGGACTGCTGTCACGTCATTGTTACAGGACTGCTGTCACGTCATTGTTACAGGACTGCTGTCACGTCATTGTTACAGGACTGCTGTCACGTCATTGTTACAGGACTGCTGTCACGTCATTGTTACAGGACTGCTGTCACGTCTGTCACGTCATTGTTACAGGACTGTTGTCACGACATTGTTACAGGACTGTTGTCACATCATTGTTACAGGACTGTTGTCACGTCATTGTTACAGGACTGCTGTCACGTCATTGTTACAGGACTGCTGTCACGTCGTTGTTACAGGACTGCTGTCACGTCTTTGTTACAGGACTTCTGTCACGTCATTGTTACAGGACTGCTGTCACGTCATTGTTACAGGACTGCTGTCACGTCATTGTTACAGGACTGCTGTCACTTCATTGTTACAGGACTGCTGTCACGTCTGTCACGTCATTGTTACAGGACTGCTGTCACGTCATTGTTACAAGACTGCTGTCACGTCATTGTTACAGGACTGCTGACACGTCATTGTTACAGGACTGCTGTCACGACTGCAATCGAGCACCTCCTAGCAGCCGTGGCACCATTGTCCAAGTTGTTGCAGCAGATGGCATGTAATCTGGTTGAGGCAGCCGTTGAAACTCGTGTTGTGATAACCCTTATAGAGGTTTGTGTAATATAGCATAATCATTTCAAGTCACTATACGATAAAGTCACAACAATACCTCTATTTTCTCTCTCAAAAAGTCGAGCTAATGAGTTGAGAATTTAAAGTAAGATTACTACATTTATCCCATTGGTGTGGAGTGGACTTACACCATTCTATATTTTCCATATACTACTAGTGGTATGCAAATTAGCTTAGTATGCGCTGTCAAAAAATCTATAATGACTATGATCCAACTGCCACGTTTTATGTCTGTTTCGCGTGTTAAAATGCAAAAAAAGTCGATATGTGAGTTATGTGATAAATAGAATCAAACATTCGTTCACATTCATTATTGTATTTATTAAACTTGATAGCAAAACTGTACTCATTAAGATCCCCTATGTCAAGTATAAGGGTTATAACTCTATTGATATTAACATGTTGATAAGAATATGCTATGTATTATATTTCATTTATTATTTCAGGACGAGAGTAACGACGACAGTGTTTGGGACGCTCTATACGACAAAGCCGTTAGCCTGGCAGCACATGTGGATGTTGAACCGTCTTTGCCTCGCAATCGTGAACGTCAACGTAATCGACCAAATGCACCTGCTGTGACTGCAACGCAGTTTTGAAAGCAAATATGTACCTCCCATTTGTTGACCACTTGCTCTCCGATCTTGACGTCAGACTACTACAAGCCAACGATCGCTTTAGTGCACAATACCTATTACCTACAGAGGTACAGTGGTCCATTTTTAAAGATTCTTTTTTTTTTAATGTTGCATGTTCATATAGCTACATAATTTAAAGTAGTATCATAAAAATTACATTGATAGACATATTTGTGAATGTTGATTATAGCTTAAAATTGGTCCGAGACAAGCGAAAGTACACTGGGTTCCCAGAATTATTATCATTGTTTTTGTTATTTGAGTCTATATTGGCTATTACTGATCTCATATAAGAAGAAAAACATCGAACTCGTTTAAAGTCACTCACCCGCCAACAGCACGCTAATTTTACAACATATGCACACCGCTTCAAATTCGACGAACAATAAGGTATATATAAAACTAACATATAATTTCAAATCCTAACTCTAGAAATACAATATAAACATGAAAAACGGCCAGCCAAAAATATCGCCTTTTTGTTATTGCTTGAAGCTTCAAATAAAAAGTTACCAACTATAAATTCATTTCACACATATTCATGTGCGGGTATTTTATGAACCCGTGGATACATAAGCGTATATGCATCATTTTGTGACCTCAACGCATGGGAAGAGTTTGGAAGAATGGTTTTACAGCGAAATTTGGCGCTTGTGTTACTTATTTCTTTATACTCATATGCATATTCTATTTTCAGATAAGGAAGGCCAATCTGACGGATTAACGTGTCAGAGATATTTTTAGCGCATTCGAAGGCATCTAGAGATGACTGAGGATGAATTCGTGCGCGAATGTAGCCGATGGAGGACCAGATGGACAACCAATGACGTTAATACAGTAAAGAGTCTAGCGGACAGTTTACGCATGGCCAGTCAGACGCTTTATCCCGGCATTCGGAAGTGCTTGTGCATCCTTCTTGTTATGCCAGTGTCCACGGCAATGGCGGAAAGATCATTTTCACAATGTGCCGTGTAAAGACGTACTTGAGAAGCACTATGGGAACAGAACGTCTTTCGGGTCTAGGACTTATGAACATTTACCGAGAGCGAGAAATAAATGCAGAAGAAGTTGCCGACATCTTTGCGAGAAAGAAAGACCGACGGCTTACTTTAATATTCAAAGTATAACTTAATAAATTCAGTCTGTACGACTCCAACAGATCTCAATCTCGTTAACATCAGATCCAAAAACTTCGCTCCACTACTTTCCGCTTGAAGCGAATATTTTGGATTTGATTTTAATGAGATTCAACAGATCTAACCCCCCAGGACAATCGGTAGCTAGTTTGTAGCATACCACTGTTGACATTTTGTGTTAACCTAGGGTGATAAGAAAAAAATCATTATATTTTGTATCAATATAAATTCAACTTGACTGAATACAATTTTAGGAAATTTATCCCAAGTATCAAATTATACAGTCCTTCATAAGTATGCATCTTGAAACGTACAGTATATCATACTTTGAAATAAACAATATGATGTAAGCCATGGGTAATTTTCAGGTTTTAACTAGCTCTTATCTGGGTTAGTATTCATCTAATGGATTGAAGTTGGAGAATCAAGTTTCGATAAACTTCTGTTATAATTTCGTTGGTTTGATAAAAAAAAATCTATTTATTAAAAACACACTTAATGAATGGAGGCGAGAGCCTCCAAAATCTCGCTCAAATGAAGCCACAAATGTCCCTCTCCTGCCGGACTCCCACCAGCAGGAGAGGGACACTCCCTCCCACACCCTCCCCCAGGGCGTATTCTCCAAAAGGCTCTGGCTACGCCCCTGATTATGAAATGCTTTTTTTTTAATTTAACAAGTTCTTCAGGACTGATGTAAATAAATCATTTTAGGAGTTGTTTAAACTGGAATAATATAACGAAAAACCAAAGAACTTAACACATGACATATTTTAGATTTAGGTCAGTCTTTTTTTATTTTATAGACCCGCTTACTCTAAAATTTGGCAAAAATGATAAAAGAAACAAGAGGTCAATGACCTTGAAGCTCTACTGATTGATTTTGATTTCAGGAAGTAGTCGCTACAGACTTGTTTTTTGAAAAATTATTTTTAGCCGTGGCGGCCATCTTGAATTTCCGGCCGACCTGAAATTTTGCTAGGATCAATTAGACATGAAGAGCAACATTCCTGTGAAGTTTCATGAAAATCCGTCAAGTAGTTTCACAGGAATAGTCGCTACAAGTTTTCATTATATAACTCTATGTAAACAAAGACGGCCGCTGACAGCCATGTTTAACGCCGAATCAAAATAATATTTGAATCTGATACATCATGTCATGCTGATCATTTTAGAAAAAGTCCCATATCAATATCACTTATAGTTTTCAAGACGTAGTCACTACAAACTTCTTTTAAAAAAATCTAATTTTAGCTATGGCGGCCATCTTGAATTTCTGGCCAATCATTTTGCTAGGATCAATTAAACATTAAGAGCAACATTCCTGTAAAGTTTCATGAAAATCTGCCAAGTAGTTTCAAAGGATTAGTCGCTACAAGTTTTTACTATATAACTGTATGTAAACAAAGATGGCCGCTGGCAGCCATGTTTAACGTTGAATCAAAACGATTTTTGACAAGGACCAACATCATGTCATGCTGATCATTTTAGAAAAAGTCCCATATCAATATCACTTATAGTTTTCAAGAAGTAGTCGCTACAAACTTGTATTTTGAACATTTACTAATAGCCGTGGCGGCCATCTTGAATTTCCGGCCGACCTGAAATTTTGCTAGGATCAATGAGACATCAAGAGCAACATTCCTGTGAAGTTTCATGAAAATCCGTCAAGTAGTTTCAGAGGAGTAGTCGCTACAAGTTTTCATTATATAACTCTTATGTAAACAAAGATGGCCACTGGCAGCCATGTTTAACATCGAATCAAAACGATTTTCGACAAGGACCAACATCATGTCATGCTGATCATTTTAGAAAAAGTCCCATATCAATATCACTTATAGTTTGCATGAAGAAGTCGCTACAATCTTGTTTTTTAAAAACCTATTTTTAGATCTGGCGGCCATCTTGGATTTCACATCAACATGAATTTTTGCTAGGATCAACTAGACTTCATGGGCAACATTTCTGTAAAGTTTCATGAAAATCCATTCAGTAGTTTCAGAGGAGAAGTCGCTACAAAAAAAAGTTTACGGACAGACGGACGACGGACGCCGCACCACGGCATAAGCTCTGCTGATCTCTGATCAGTAGAGCTAAAAATGTAATCTCAAAACAAGAGGTCGATGACCTTGAAGCTCTACTGATAGATTTTGATATTATATCAGCCATGGGAACCTGTGAAGTTTTATGAAAATAGAACCAGCACTTTCAGAGTAGTCGCCCTAGTTTTTCAAATATAACTCTATGTAAACAAAGATGTCCGCTGACGGCCATGTTTGTCATGGAATGAAAAGAATTTTGTTTAGGACCAACTACCTGTCATGCCAGTCATTTTAGTAAACATTCCACATCAATACCACTTTTGATTTTTGATAAGTAGTGGCAGCAAAGTTGTATTTATAGCTATGGCAGCCATCTCGAATTTCCGGCCGACTTAAAATTTTGCTAGGATTAACTAAACATCAAGAGCAACATTCCTGTGAAGTTTCATGAAAATCCGTCAAGCAGTTTCAGAGGAATTGAATTGAATTGAATTGGATTTTATAGTCGCACCAACAGCTAAGGTCATATGGCGACTTTCCAGCTTCCATTGGTGGAGGAAGACCCCAGGTGCCCCTCCGGGCAATTTTCGTGCACGGGCGGGCACCTGGGTAGAACCACCGACGTTCCGCAAGCCAGCTGGATAGCTTCCTCACATAAAGATTCCTAGGCCCCTGAGGGATCGAACCTACAGCGGTGAGGGGCAAGTGATTTCAAGTCAGAGACGTTAACCACTCAGTTTCAGAGGAATAGTTGCTTCAAGTTTTTACTATATAACTTTATGTGAACAAACAGGACTGCTGGCAGCCATGTTTAATGTCGAAAAATTGAAATTATTTTCGACGAGGACCAACATTATGTCATGCTGATCATTTCAGAACAAGTCCCATATCAATATCACATAGAGTTTTCAAGAAGTAGTCGCTACAAACTTGTTTTTTTAGAATTTGCTTTTAGCTGTGGCGGCCATCTTGAATTTCCGGCCGACTTGATTTGTTTGTTTTTTGTTTGTATGATGTTTTACGGCATTTTTAACAGATGTAAGGTTATATATGACTGTCGTTTGTTTTGTGGTGGAGGCAGACCACCCACTTTTCCTGGGTATAAACTGTACACCTCCCGCCATCCGTAAGAATCGACACTTCCTCACAAGTCGAGATCCGAGTGGTATTCAAACCCACAGCGGTGAGAGGCGAAGGTTTACAACGCAACGTTTTTAACCATTCGGCCCGGCTGACTTGAAATTTTGCTAGGATCAACTAGGCATCAAGAGCAACAGTCCTGTGGTTTCACATGAAAATCCATTAAGTTGTTTCAGAGGAGTAGTCACTATAAGATTTTACTATATAGTCAGAGCTCTAACCTTAAAAAGTTACAAGTTTTATAACTGCTGAAGTTATTAAAATGCCAAATTATTATCTCCCTTTGGTTTAGAGTAGCAGATACTTTTCCCTGATAACCATTTGTAACCTAAATCAGTTACCAAGATCACCTGCTAATAAATCAAAATAGTTGCCAAATGTGCAGTGTTTATTTATGTCTGAATACTTATTATTAAGGATAAATACATCTTCATCAAGATCCAATTAGCTGTTGTTCACTAATTGTTATGTTGGTGCCTACAAAATGATTTTTAATGAATTTTATTGCATAACAGTAGGTAACTTGAGAGGCTTTGCACATTGGATTTTCATCGACGCTCATAGAATTTTATATCATGGTTGTAAAGTTGAATAATCACCCTACCTGGAGAAAATTATATATATACAGGGAAAATTCCTGTACAGAAGATAGAATGCATCTAAACTTGAATGATTTTGTGGTAGTAACTGTTTCTGTTTACTATCCCAGTTTTAGTTGTTTTTTTTAATAACAGTCACAGGTTATGAAAAACGTAACTGTTTAAGGTTAGTGCTTTGACTGTATATATGACGGTTGTTTGTTTTGTGGTGGAGGCAGACCACCCACTTTTCCTGGGTATAAACTGTACAGCTCCCGCCATCCGTAAGAATCGACACTTTCTCACAAGTCGAGATCCGAGTGGTATTCGAACCCACAGCGGTGAGAGGCGAAGGTTTACAACGCAACGTCAACCATTCGGCCCAGCCGACTTGAAATTTTGCTAGGATCAACTAGACATCAAGAGCAACAGTCCTGTGAAGTTTCATGAAAATCCATTAAGTAGTTTCAGAGGAGTAGTCACTATAAGATTTTACTATATAAGATTTTACTTTATAACTCTATGTAAACAAAGAATGCCGCTGCCAGCTATGTTTAATGTCGAAGCAAAATGATTTTCTCAACAAGGACCAACATCATGGCATGCATCATTTGATCAGTAGATCTAAACATTACTGCCTCCATTGTAAACAAATACAAATTAAATACCCGCTGAAAGGAGCTTCATTTTCTCTAATATTTTGACAACTATATCCAAGATTTTTTGCAAATTAAAATGTTTTTGTTTTTTTATCCCCCTCTTACCCTACTTTTTTATTGAAAAAATCGGCAAAAAATACTGGCCTGATTTCAAATATGGTATATAAGCAATTCATAGTAGAAATTTTATTTAAACTGTAACTATTTTCCTATTTTATTCGTAAATGTTGGTTTAGGTTTTTATACATCATACCTTGGTGTTATTAGTTTGCTTGAGGGCTAACTTTGATTTGGTTTTGCTCAGTGGCTCATCTTCGTCACTCCCAGAGCTGGATACGTCACTTGGCTACAAACAATAGAAATGTGGATTTAAACCAAAATAAATTCACGTGACGACAAAAACATATTTTTATTTCAGATATAATCAAGGGCAATAACACTGTAAACACTTTGTCAAACTTCATTTAAGATATTGTAACAAATCTTTAGTTCAAATATGGAAAGTTAACTAAAAGTGTGTAAACAAGCTAAAATGAGTTTGTTTTCAATCAACTTCATCATGCATCATTCACCGCCTCAGCGATATGTACGTCTGGCCACTTTCTTCGAAGGTAAGACAAATCTTTATGAAATTTAACAATCAGTTAAAAAAAATGTTGTTTTTTTGTTGTTGAATAAAACAGTCTTTTGTTTTTTTGGAATTAAAGGCCTTTTTTCAAGGGTGGTTAGGAAAACAGAAAAAGAGCATTTTGTATTGGTGGTGTATTAACCATTCAACGTTGTATTGGTGGTGTATTAACCATTCAACGACTTTATACATGCTGCTTGAAGCAGCTACCTGCCAACAACAACCATATTTTACAACATATGAACTCCGTTACTAAAGCTACAGACGACGAGGTATAACTTACATATTTTGAGAATCCAAACTCTATAGACACAATATAAACGGCTATAACCAGCCAGGCCAAACCCCAAAACTGAAGCGTTGATTTAAGAGTTACCAACTCATTTTATACATATTCAATCATGGGTATTTTAAGAAATTGTGAATAAACCTATACTTTAATTGGTACACATACATGTACATTATTATATGACCTAAACACCTGGATAAAGTTTTGATAAACAGTTTTGTAGTGGAATTTTGCCGTTATCTGGAGGGTTAGTTTCTTTAAGCATATATGGTGTGCGTTACCAAATACCTGAATGGGTTCCTTTATGGTTTTCTTCACAGGGGTGTCGTTGTCTGTGCTGATGTCTAATATCTTACGCTGAGATTTTAAAGTTTTGTTACTAGAGCTTACACGCTTCTTCGGCGTATCGTCATCAGAATTTCTATCACAGATGGCGCTCTGTTTACTCTGAGGAGAATCACTTGTACTAGACTCCGAATCGCTTCTTTTAGCTGATCTGCTTTTCTTTTTTCCTAGAGGTGTATCCCCCGTGCTCGTGTCCGAGTTGTAATTTTTAACTTTTTTTTTATTTTGTTTCTGTGCTAAAGGCGTATCACCAGAGCTAAAGTCTGAGTCGTTATTCGTAATTTTGTCTTTCTTTTGTTTTTGCTTTAATGGTGTAATGCCACCCATGCTTTGTTCAGAATCAGAAACTTTAACTTTGAGTTTCTTTTGTTTTTGTTTTAAAGGTGTATCACCCGTGCTTATGTCCGAGTCATCATTCTTAACTTTGCCTTTCTTTCGTTTTTGCTTTAAAGGTGTATCGCCACCCATGCTTTCCTCTGAATCGGAGATTTCAAATATGCCTTTCTTTTGTTTTTGCTTTAATGGTGTAATGCCACCCATGCTTTGTTCGGAATCAGAAACTTTAACTTTGAATTTCTTTTGTTTTTGTTTTAAAGGTGTATCCCCCGTGCTCGTGTCCGAGTCATCATTCGTAACTTTGCCTTTCTTTCGTTTTTGCTTTAAAGGTCTATTGTCACCCATGCTTTCCTCTGAATCGGAGATTTCAAATATGCCTTTCTTTTGTTTTAAAGGTGTATCACCACCCATGCTTTCCTCGGAATCGAACATTTTAGCTTTGTTTTTCTTTTGTTTTTGTTTTAACGGGGTATCACACGTGCTTACGTCGGAGTTATCAATGATAGCTTTGCCTTTCTTTTGTTTTTGTTTTAAAAGTGTGCCTTTCTTTTGTTTTTGTTTTTGTTTTAAAGGTGTATCATCAGTGCTAATATCCGAGTCATTATTTGTAGCTTTGCCTTTCTTTTGTTTCTGTTTTAAAGGTGTATCGCCACCCATGCTTTCCTCAGAATCGGACATTTTAGCTTTGCCTTTCTTTTGGTTTTGTTTTAAAGGTGTATCGCCCGTGCTAACATCTGAGTCTTCATTGTTTAACTTACTCCTACCGTTCTTTAACTTTATCAAAGGGCTATCACCGGAACTTGAGTTTGAGTCAATGTTTCGAGCATCAGTTTTGAAATCAGACACTTCTCTAAGCGGTGTTCTGTCGGAGGAATTTGGAATTTTCCCCTCAGTTTGTTTCTGCTCGGAATCACTCAATTCTATAACATTCCCAAAGCTGTTTTTCTTTTCCGTTGATATTTTCCCGTCACTTTTACGTACTTTTCTCCTCTTAGTTGCCTGTTTTTCCTTTTCCCCATCATCCTCGTCGGAATCTGAATTAAGCACCACTTTACGCTTTCTTTTCTTAACTATCATTTTTTTCTTACTTAATTCGGACCCTGAAAGCCGCGATAGTTTCAGTTTACTTCTAAACACTTTTGAGTATTTGTCTGGCGTTTTATGCAGAATCAATGATTCGGTGTCAAACGGATCATCTGTATCCAGCTTTAATGGTGTAGGCAACGTGGAATCACACGTGGAATCAGAATTAATCTCAATCGCTTCAACAATTGTTTTCATGTTTTTCGCTTTCTTAATCGGACTTCTGCCCTGCATATTGTCATCTTCACTAATCAGGATTATCGAGTCAGAGCTGTCGCCAGCTTGCTTTAATTTGTCCACTTTGGTCCCTACGCCCAACAAACTTTTCACAGCTTTACTCTTTTTATCCCCTGTTGAATATAAAACATCCAATCATTTTAATTAGACAAGATATCTTCAGATTTCAAATGCTGTTAAGAATTATGTCCCCTTATCCCATTTGAAATAATCCCAAATATTTTTACATGAAACTTCCAGTTTAATATGATTACACATTTATCTAGACTGTGCTACACTTGGACCATAAATACAAACTTGATAAAAGTGTGCATTGATCCATACTCAGCTTATGTTATAATCAAGGTGACCATGTGACCATGTGTATATTAATTAATTCACATACCAAGTTTGTATTCATTATTTAAGAAACATACAGATTTAGTTTAAACTTATTCATTTTACATCGACTGTAACGATCTAGGTTTACAATGGACGCAAAGGCTATTATAGTCGTGCTAAGCAGGTAAAGGGTTAACCATAGAAATGGAGGATGGTGTTGTTTTTTTTCCCAAGTTTTCTTCGGAGTCAGATTTGACTTTGTATGGAGACTTGTCCCTTGATGGTAGAGAACTGATGGACGAAAATTAAACCCAGGTTTTGCCAAAATGGAGCCATGTCTCCATTCCTTCAACATTTTTGGGAGATCAATGGGGGGTGTATCTGTTTCATTTAATACGTCCGACCAGTAGCAGAAAATGTGTTCATAACAGACTAAGCATGATGCACAGAAATGAATATGCACCACACTTGAAATCCGCAGAGGAAAGCACCAATGGCGCAGCATAGATCACTGGTATATATAGCATGGTGTTCTATGGTATCATGGTACGTAAATGGTTTTACGAAAAAAATAACTGTAAACAATATTTAAAGAAAGAGGAAACTCAAATGCTTTCCGTGACCCTTCTACTAAATTGTTACGATATAAAATGTAATCGATTTTACGTAAAAATGTCAGAATTAGATTTGAAAAAAAGGGTCCCCTCACTGAGCTTATTATTTTTTAAATTCTACGGTATCAAGGTATGCATGCAAACTGGTATAAGATGCATTGAGTGACCATTTCTAGAAACAATACTGTACAACAGACTCACCAAAAACAAAAATTAATGAATTTTTTAACATTCAATGTAATGGAAATTTCATTTATGGAGACTAGGGGTGTTTGATTTTTAATATCATAAGAAAAAGTTGAATGCGTTTTCATATTTTGGAAATATCCATGTATTTAAGATAAAAATATTTATCTACACAATAACTATCATATTTTAGTAGAGATGCAAATGGTTTAATAGATTTGACACTACCGTGATGTCATAGAACCCTTGATATCATAGGAAGCCAGTATATAATTATGTACTAGTGTATTTGTGAACTCCTCAGGTGTCATTCTTGCTTCGAACAGTTTATGGTGTGTGTTTGGAGTGATGAATGCAAAACTATTGTTAAATACATAGAAATAAAGATAATACAAACAATTCCTGCTGAACCATCTGTAACATCTATGTGGCCTCAGACTCAGAAGAACTTCCTATACATGCTATTACGACTAATTACTTAAAGCACACTGGCAATGCAAGATTGTTGCGACAAAACACAGCTGGGCTCTTCATTGGACCAAGAAATGTTTAGCCATTTTGGCTAAACCACCTCAATTTTCTTTAGCCAATTGGATTTTTGTTTAGCCACTTTTGGCTAAGCCTTTTTAGCCACTTAAGCAGAATTTAATACAAAAATTCCGATTAAATATTTGTATAACTTTCTTATCTTATTATTAAGATTCCTTTGTTAATATAATTCTAGAATCAAAAGCATCGAGTAATTTTATATAAACTGCGATTGTGCCATTAGTTTGTGCGCTGTAAAACCCAATCCAATTTTCATGTTCATTGGTTAATTACGCCCACCCTGTGGTACCATCATGGGCTACTTTCTGTTTTGAATAACGGAGTTACAAAGTCATTATTTTAGCTTAAAGGATGTAAATCGTTGTATGAGAATGGTTATTACTATTTTGATAGGAGTTAGACGTCTGTGTTGACTATTTTATGCGCCGTTTTACGTTGTTGTTGAAAAATGCAACCTTTTTTCGGCGAGCTCTTGTTGGGTTTCTAATTTTCCTCCAGTATAGGCACACCAAGTGAGTTGCAGTTTAACGTCGCTATGTAAAATAATCTGTATCTAATATAAAGCGCAAAGGTCGTAAGACAGTCTATAGAGTTAAGCTCTATTGTAAACACCGAGAACCCGTCAAGGATTTTTCCATGCAACCTTTTTTCGGCGAGCTCTTGTTGGGTTTCTAATTTTCCTCCAGTATAGGCACACCAAGTGAGTTGCAGTTTAACGTCGCTATGTAAAATAATCTGTATCTAATATAAAGCGCAAAGGTCGTAAGACAGTCTATAGAGTTAAGCTCTATTGTAAACACCGAGAACCCGTCAAGGATTTTTCCAAAAAAGATGACGGCGACCACGTGACTTTCGTCACTTTCGCCATTGCCAGCTGTCGGTTTACATGGGTCAAAATGACTTTCGCCAAGTTGGCGAAAGCCCTTGACAAAAGTTTCGCCATTTGCAATTTGGTTTCGCCTATGGCGAGTGGCGAAGACAAATGAAGAGCCCAGCACAGCCATCCCTATGTGTCATTATTCATGCGATATCATACACAAAATAAAGTACACGTAGTTGTTCGGCTCTTACCTTTCAAGCTTGTGGCAAATTTTTGTTTCTTCTCTTGCGAGAGCTGTATTTTTTTCTCACGTTCAGCACGGAGACGTTCCAGAGCCATTTTCATGTTGTATTCGTGTACCGTCTCACTCTCTGAGCCCGAATCCAGGTCGGACACTGAGCCAGGGTCCGATCCAGTCTCACTGCTCTCTTCCTTGTCATCTGACTCTACAGTGGAATAGAAGCAACAACAAATACACTTGTGGAAATCATTGATCCCAATAAAAACATGGGGCCCCCGCCTGCCATGTCACAACTCGACAAAACATTATAGTATATATTAACAAATTAAATTACACATTTATAAGTGAAAAGGGGTGTGGGTGGGGTTGTGGGGGGGTGGGTCCAATATTGATGATTTAACAACAAAAATATGCAGACGTGTTTTCCAGTCCAAACATGTTCATAAATCATTCAACCAAACTTAATATGTGGCTTATTTAATGCATATATGCGCATTTCAAAAATTATGAGGGGTTTGTCTTGTATTTGTACTGGCACCAATTACTCTTCTAGATGCTTCCTGCTAACACGGCGTTAAACACACACATTTTTATTTAAAAAGCAATTAAGAAAAATAAAAGAAGCCCTATCGTATTAACGAGGCAAAATATAGCATTTTTAACTAAATCAAGGGCCATAACTACGCTGTTACTGATGAGTGGTCCGATCTGGCTGGTTTTCAAACTTGTACAATCTTTCATTGATATTAACAATCTGTTAAAGCTTGGTAAAGATTGGATAAAAAATGAAGGCCCTTGGCCAGTAGAGCTAAAAATCATCAGTTCCAAAAAGTAGGTCAAGGTCATAGATGAAATCCATGCGTCCAAACAGATGCACTGCCCAAGACACAGCTATGTCAAAATAGAATATGTTTTCGTCCAAAGATTAAGCTATAAATTAGGTTAAAAACATCTAGTGCATAATTATAGTTCATGAGAAAGTGATGTAAATGTAACAATTAAAGTTATCTGCCCTTTGCTTGGATGGTGAAGATCACATCCACATTTGCTTTGTCACGTTCCAATGTACCACTCAAGATACACAGGGTTTCGCCAAGACCTATATCGGATGTCGCATGCGACATGCTTTAATGCCCGGCGGCGAATTTCCGACATCCTTTGATCTCCGCGACATCCCTTAAATCCCAAAGCAATATTATGCCACTTGAAACAATTGCAGTCCTGCGCGTGCGTGAATCTGATTGACAGGTTTATTGTCGCTCCCACTAAATGAGCTATAAGCCAATCATATTCGCGATAGCAGACCGCTGATTACCACCTGTGACCTGACCCGTGACCTGTGTATACACTTGTTAGTGTTGAGTGGCATATGTTTAATAATTAGGACACGGTGCTTTATTGATGGGGGACATTGTTATATGATTGTGTTGAGTTGAGTAGAACAACTGCCGAAAATGAATGTTTATGATCGAGAAACAAACATGATTGCTTCATTCTGCAAGAATTTATATGTAAGGTCTGTTCCATTAAAACATATAAGGGGGTAGCGGACGGCAATTTATAGAAAATACTTGTCCCAAAAATCGCACCTATTTTAATAATTCCGGAATATCGCATCTACAGGTGGGTGGGTAAATCTCACACAAAAACAATTGAGTTGTGGGGAATGGGGGTATCTGAAATAAATCAATCAAATGGGGTCTCAAACATTTTTAATCAAGATGCTTTTCAAGTTAACAAAA
The DNA here is from genome assembly GCA_037043455.1 of Cyrtodaria siliqua. Taxonomy (NCBI): domain Eukaryota; kingdom Metazoa; phylum Mollusca; class Bivalvia; order Adapedonta; family Hiatellidae; genus Cyrtodaria; species Cyrtodaria siliqua. Next base: position 112,509 of record JAWPHD010006731.1, on the reverse strand, counting down.
CACTTTTTTTTCTCGAATACTCGTTGATAAGCAAGCAGACTTGCTGCTAAAAATAGAATGAATTCAAGAACGACAACTCCTACGAAATTTCGTACTTCGTCCTCAAGTAGATTCCTACTATTGTACTCATTTTGATTCATACTATCGGTTATTTTTCAGAGGTGAAGTTATTAGACATACGTGCAACCGTCTTTGCACGGCCGTTTTTGAAAAATCGCACCCAATATTTGATGGAGTGGGTGGGGTAAAAAAAAAAGTTATTTTTTTAAACTCTTACTTTCTCAATATTGTTATGTTTTTTAAAGTATGAAAATATAACAACAACCCTTAAAGTGACACTGTCTGTAAGTATTAAAGCAGATTATTGAGCATAACCAAATATCAGCGAAATGAACAGTGAAAACATGAGGATAGACTCAAATATGACCAGCTGTTTGTGGCAAGCACAAAGTGTTTGAAAAAATAAATAGTGAATTTGACTATTTATTTAGAAGTTTTGTTGTGAATCAGTTGTGTTTTTGTTGTATTAAAGTAACACTAAATGTCAATTAAAATGGCTCTCCGTTGATATACACCACCCCTCCCCCACGCGCTCCATGTACTTTCACAAAATAACATGCCTTCCCAAATTCCTGGGGGGAAACCCTGATACAATTATAAGCAAAGTTTGAAAGGTCTTAGTGCATACAGTTTGTGAAAAAGTGACCTAAACACCAAAGTTGAAGGTAAAAATTATAAGGTTATCTGCCCTTTGCTTGGAAAGTCAAGGTCACATCAACATATGCTTTGTCACGTTGCAATGTACCACCCTAGATACAACTATAAACAAAGTTTGAAAGGTGTGTTGCATACAGTTTGCGCGAAATTGACCTCATTGCAAAAGTTGAAGGTAAAATTATTAAGTTATCTGCCCTTTGCTTGGAGAGTCAAGGTCACTTCCACATTTGCTTTGTCACGTTGCGATGTACCACTCAAGATACAATTATAAGCAAAGTTAAAGGTCTAGTGCATACAGTTTGTGAAAAAGCGACCTAAATGCAAAAGTTGAACCAAAAAATTATTAAGTTATATGCCCTCTGCTTGGACGGTCAAGGTCACTTCCACATTTACTCTGTCGCGTTGCGATGTACCACCCAAGATACAACTATAAGCAAAGTTTGAAAGGTCTAGTGTATACAGTTTGTGAGAAAATTATCTAAACGCAAAATTTGAATGTTGACGCCGCTGCCAGAAAAGCAACACGTATGTCTCTTTTTTTTTTCGAAAAGGCAGGACGAAAAGGCAGGACAAAAACTAGTGGCCTGGCAGCTGCATATTAGCACTCACTAGTAGACTTGTTACGGAATGACAATTACAGAATGAAAACTCGTGGCCTGGTAATGGGATACCGGTACTTATAGAATGTGAACTAGCAGCCTGGTAGCAGCATACCAGCACTCACTAGTAGACTGGCAACGGGATACCAGTACTTATACAAGAGGTCAATGACCTTGAAGCTCTACTGATAGGTTTTTGATAGCTAGGATTAGTCGCTACAAGTTTTTTACTATATAACTCTATGTAAACAAAGACGGCCGCTGCAGCCATGTTTAATGTCGAATCAAAAGAATTTTCAACACGGAACAACATCATGTCATGCTGATCATTTTTTAGAAAAAATCCCATATCAATATCAGTTATAGTTTTCAAGTAGTCGCTACAAATTTGTTTTTTAAAAATCTATTTTTAGCTGTGGTGGCCATCTTGAATTTTCGGCTGACCTGAAAATTTGCTAGGATCAATTAGACATCAAGAGCAACATTCCTGAGAAGTTTCATAAAAATTCGTCAAGTGGCAGCCATGTTTAATGTTGAATCAAAATAATTTTCAACAAGGACGAACATCATGTCATGCTGATCATTTTAGAAAAAGTCCCATATCAATATCACTTATAGTTTTTAAGAAGTCGTCAGTACAAACTTGTTGTTTAAAAATCTGTTTTTAGCCATCTTGAATTTCTGGCTGGCCTGAAATTTTGCTAGGCTCAATTAGACATCAAGAGCAACATTCCTGTGAAGTTTCATGAAAATCCATCATGTAGTTTCAGAGTAGTAGTCACTTTTTAGCCCTGGTGGCCATCTTGAATTTCCGGCTGACCTGAAATTTTGCTAGGATCAACTAGATATCAAGAGCAACATTCCTGTGAAGTTTCATGAAAATCCGTCAAGTGGTTTCAGAGGAGTAGTCGCTACAAGTTTTTACTAAATAACTCTATGTAAATAAAGATGGCCGCTGACAGCCATGTTTAACTTAGAATTAAAACGATTTTAGGCAGTAGTCTTTACAAGTTTTTACTATATAACTCTATGTAAACACAGACGGCCGATGGCAGCCATGTTTAACGTTGAATCAAAAAGATTTTTGACAAGGACCAACATCATGTCATGCTGATCATTTTAGAAAAAATGCCATATCAATATCAATTATAGTTTTCAAGAATTAGATGCTACAAACTTGTTTTTTAAAAATCAATTGTTAGCCGTGGCGGCCATCTTGGATTCTTGGATTTCACATCAACATGAATTTTTGGAGTGATGGAAGCAACATAGCTATGTGTAAGAATTTACAACACAGAAATAATTATGTAAAAGAATAAAAAAACAGGTTTCGGGTTGGGGGGAGGGTAGTGGGGGTGGGATGGGGCAGTGTTTTGTTTATGCCTAATTTGAAGCCGTTATCACAATTATATCCAAAAAATTCACAATCTGAAGGGGAAAAAAAAAAAAAAAAAAAAGGCAGTAAGGATACTAGTCTTAATATAAGCTGGTGTCAAAACTAGTCTGTATTTACCAAAAACAAAACTTAAAACCAAGGGATATTAAACTGTGAAAATAAAAGTGAAAAAAGCTTCTTTTTCTTTTGTTATAATATTTCAAAATTTTCACAATTTCTAGAAAAATGCCGCTATTTTTCACAATGGCACAGGCACAGGCTGCATTCACAAAACACATAAAAAACACTGGGGGGGAGGTGAAGTGGTGGTGTGCAGGAGGGAGTCCATGCCCCAATATGGGTGAAGTATGAATAAGATGAATAATGCTATAAGAAATCCCAAACCAAAATGTGGGTGACATAAGAAAAGTATTGTAGAGATCAAGATATAACAGCTTACACGCAAACCTTGATCTACCTTCATTGCACATTTCATGGGCCATCACAATTTGGGTTCCAAGGCAGCCCAGAATTTTAGAAGAATATATTACTTATGCAACCCTTTACAACATACTATAAGGAAACAATTCCCAAATTTAGTTGAGCTGGGACAAGAAATGCAAGAGATATAGACCTGTAAACACAGCTTACTCGCAAAGTTTGATGTGAAATGAGACTCATTTTAAGGGCATAAATCATGATTTGGGTTCCATGGGAGCCCATGGGTTACAGGAACCAAAATTACTTATGCAGCCCTTAATATAATGCTACAGGGAAGCCCATGGCCAAATTTGGTTGTGCTAGGATAGGAAATGTAAGAGAGATAGACTTATAAACACAGCTTACGCCCAAACCTTGATGTGGGACGCCGACGCCGGGCGAGTACATAAGCTCTCTTATTCTTCAAATAGTCGAGCTAAAAATTAACATCATACATGTATAATACAGGGAAGCAATCACTCCAGCTAGAACTGTCGCCGGAGGGACAAATATCCCCCCGCTGGTAACTTGTTGGGGGATGGGTAAACATACAAGACTTTGTTCCTATAAGATATATAGACATAGTTATATTATAGACAAAAAGCCCGGACAAGAATTTTCTATTTGACTACACGTATGAAATGCATAAAAAATACAAAGGGCCATAACTCATTCACTGAACCTATTTTAATATCTACCTTAAATAAGTGGATATTAGTAAGCATAATTATATATTATGACACACCTCATCTAGCTAAGTGAGAAAATGTCATTATTTACATGTATAGCAATCCTGTATAGTACCTTGATTAAAACAGCAAGCAGAAAACCTACGCTAAAAATGTTAAATTTGATCCCTGAAACCAAAAATAATACTGTTTTTTTTACAAAATTATGAAACACCCCGTCTTTGTCATTCATGGAATTGAATTGAATGTTGTTTAACTGCTCATCAACACAGTACAGGTTATTTAGAGCCGCCCCAGAGAGAGGGAAAGGCTAAAAAAAAGTGTCTTGCCCAAGAACAAACCGACGAAACTCAGTGGCACCACGAAGGATTGAACCCGGGGCCTCCGGTTATAAATCCGCCGCGCTACCGACTGCGCCACGCCAGCCCTCTTGTCATTCATGGACTTGCAGTCTGAGAAAGAAAGGAGATAAATATTTTCTTACCCAGTACTGCAGACACAACTTCTGAAAACTTTATTTTTGGTGGAACTTTTCTTTTCCTCGTCAATGGGGATTTTCTGAGAGAGCCTTTTAATGGTGATTTCCCATTCACGCGTTTTGGCGGCATTTTCCTCGGAGACTCGTTAGGTTGCCTTTGAGTCTGGCTGGCAGATTTCTTAACTTCATTCTTGTCGATGACATGGCCTACAATATATCATGTAATAATACTAACGTGTTTTGATTTTCTAAAATCAATTGATTTTATGTGAATTTCAGCTGCATCAGCATTTGTATATATATATCAGTCATACAAAATATACTGTCTTTCTCCTAATAGTAGCACCTTGGCACCCACCTCACCCCAACCCTCTTATATGACCATCATCGGCATGTACAAATTTACCCTGACTTTGCCCCAAGTTTCACCAAGGTCAGATTATAAATGTTATATTAAGCGGAAACTGCTAAAATCAAAAAAAAAATAGAACAAAAGGGCCATAACTCCGGCATTAGAAGTGCAATGTGGCTGTTTATCAATCTTGACTCATATAATAAACCCATAAACATTTTCCCCAAGTTTCATCAAGATCGGATTATAAATTTCAAAGTTATTGAACGGAAACCGCAAAAATCGTCGATTTTCAAAAATCAAAGGGCAAAAACTCTGGTGTTTCTTGGGCAATAGCATTGGTTATCGACCTTGACTGCGCTATTGTGGCCATAAACATTGTTCCAAGTTTCATGAAGATTGGATTAAAATTACTCCAGTTATGATGCGGGCACCGTGTCAATTTTCAACAATCCAAGGGCCATAAGTCGGTGTTTCTTGAGCAATAGAGTCGGGCTTGTCCGAGCTATTGCGGCCATAAACATTATGTCCAAGTTTCATCAAGATTGGATTAAAATTGTTCCAGTTATGGAGCGGACGCCATCAATTTGGTTAATTTTCAACAATCCAAGGGCCATAACTCCAATGTTTCTTGAGCAATAGAGTTGGTTAGCGAACTTGATTGAGCTACTGTGGCCATAAACATTGTGTCCAAGTTTCATTAAGATTGGATTAAAACTACTCCATTTATGGAGCAGATAAATGGAGCGGATGCTACGCTGTCGGACACCCGCCGCCGACCGTCTTGTAAGCTAGACTTGTAAGAACGTGTTGATTCTTATGGATGGCTGGAGGTATACAGTGCTGGCTCTACCTGGAGGTATACAGTGCTGGCTCTACCTGGAGGTATACAGTGCTGGCTCTACCTGGAGGTATACAGTGCTGGCTCTACCTGGAGGTATACAGTACTGGCTCTACCTGGAGGTATACAGTACTGGCTCTACCTGGAGGTATACAGTACTGGCTCTACCTGGAGGTATACAGTACTGGCTCTACCTGGAGGTATACAGTGCAGGCTCTACCTGGAGGTATACAGTGCTGGCTCTACCTGGAGGTATACAGTACTGACTCTACCTGGAGGTATACAGTACTGACTCTACCTGGAGGTATAGAGTACTGGCTCTACCTGGAGGTATACAGTACTGGCTCTACCTGGAGGTATACAGTGCTGGCTCTACCTGGAGGTATACAGTGCTGGCTCTACCTGGAGGTATACAGTACTGACTCTACCTGGAGGTATACAGTACTGACTCTACCTGGAGGTATAGAGTACTGGCTCTACCTGGAGGTATACAGTACTGGCTCTACCTGGAGGTATACAGTGCTGGCTCTACCTGGAGGTATACAGTACTGACTCTACCTGGAGGTATACAGTACTGGCAGGGACAACGACTAACATTTTTAGCTTGGTGGCCAACTGGACCACTAACTTTTAAATCATGGTGGCCCAGACCAAATGTTGGTGGCCCAACAATTTCAATGATACCAATAACCATTAGTTTATGACACTTGATGAAATATCGTAAATAAATTTAAGACTGCCTATTTTTGAGTTGTTTTATTTGAACATATAGTAGTACAAATTATTATTGAATTACAACTTAATTCAGAGAAATACTATTCTTTTCAAGCTGTAAGCATGACAGTTTGGTGCTTATAAATTTTATTTATGTTTACACAGTGAGACATTTCAAATTTTGATCAGTCCGATCAACTCCGACTTGGAAGACTATGTAGGTTTTGATCTAATTTCTCACATATTCTATTAGAAAAAACTACACCCTCTTCTTAGTCCGAGTCAACATCACTGTCTTTGTATTGTTTCATCAGAAGAAGAATAGTATTTCTCTGGACATCCATCCTTTGAAAGCATTTTTGTGGTTGCCTGAATATTCCTGTATGTTTCAGCTATGTGCAGACCTTTCACAGAGTCAAGCTCACACATCCATGTAAAATCGCTAAATGGACGATGGTTTATAGCCAACGCATGTGATGTTCTAAATAAAATTTCCATTTTCTTAAAATTCTCAATATTCAGCTTCTTTACAAGTTTAGCCGCCTCAGACAGAATAGCAGGACTACTTTTGGCTTCAGCAATAGCCTGGCATCTCATATAAGACTGGGACTGCTCATGAATTTTAATTGTTTCGAGCTTATAAGATTTTGTTCCTTGTACAAAGAGTGACTGTCGTTTAACTTCGTGTTTCAAACAGTACGTACATTTCATACCATCATCTGTGTTTTTCAGCCAAGGTCGCTCGTTCGCCCATTGTAAAATAAAAGTTCTCAAACGTTTAGTTTTATCGTATTCATTGTAATACTTCTTTTTGTCATCGTCCGACAGTCTTTTCTTCTTGGGCTCGCTAGCCCCGTCAATAAAACGCCACATTTCTCTCTCTTAAAAAAATATCGGAAATCTGACTGCGCGCGGCCATTTTATTGGTTCCCCGATGCGCGCACAGGTATAGAATAAAAGCCGATACCGGGAACCGTACGGAATGTTTATACCACGGATTCTTGCTATCGGTAGGACATTTCTACAGCCCTATTTTTATGTTTTCGCTGCCTATATTTTGAGATTGCCGACTGGGCGACGATATAGAATTTTTAGGTGGTCCATACGAAAATATGGTCGCCATGGGCGACTGGTCGACTGTTAATTTCAATCCCTGACTGGCTCTACCTGGAGGTATACAGTACTGGCTCTACCTGGAGGTATACAGTACTGACTCTACCTGGAGGTATACAGTACTGGCTCTACCTGGAGGTATACAGTACTGGCTCTACCTGGAGGTATACAGTACTGGCTCTACCTGGAGGTATACAGTACTGGCTCTACCTGGAGGTATACAGTACTGGCTCTACCTGGAGGTATACAGTACTGGCTCTACCTGGAGGTATACAATGCTGGCTCTTCCCGGAAAAAAGTGGGTGATCTGCTTCCACCAATAAAAATTGACCATCATACTTTTTGTGGGTTTTATTGTGCACTAGCACAAAAGGCTATTCAACAACAAAAGGACTGAACATTCCAGACCCAGCCTCAATTTACATTGACATAAAGCATTAAATGAACCCGACGATTTAAAATCTAAATAACTGTCACCTTTCAATATAATTTTGCCATTATTCTTTTTATCTTGCAGATTCTCTTTGTTGCCAGGTGAATCACCCTCTTTTTCTGGAGTACTGGTTGGCGTCTGCTTCTGCAAAACAGGTAGGGTCAAGCATGTGTTAGAGACCACTAAATGGAAGAGAAAAAAATATATTCCATATTACAGAGGCATGCTGTTGTAAAATAATACAACTGGGGCTGAAACTGTGGTCTCTTTCAGCAGGTGGTCTCTTACAGCGGGTGGTCTCTTACAGCGGCTGGTCTCTAACAGCCAGGGTTTGACACTAACGCTAGTCCTGTGCCCACCTGTTTTTCAGGAGGACTAGTAATTTTTTGAGCCCCATTATAGATATTACGGCCGTAAAATACACATTCCTAATATAGGGTCGGGGTCACTCGATTAGGCGAAGTCGCTTAAAATTCGCTTTTCTATCCATGTGGGACAAAATTTGAGTCACTGTCTATTTCGGCAATTTCAAATGTGATTTACCGCATAATTAACAAAACCCTCTAAAATACAAAATCAGCGCTTGTTTCACAAGTACCTAATTTAATCCCATTACCATTAAATAACAACCGGACTCTTATCTAATCGGGGCAATAGCCTAATTATCGATCTTTATCGGTTTGCCTGAGGCGAGATGTGAATATAACCGCCATGTTTGCTCGTTAGGCGATCACATGATTAGATAATGTGCGCATTCTATTTAAGTAAACCAATCAAAGCCGTCGTATTTTTCCGTTTGGTGAATAATTAAAAATTGTACTACAAACTACTGCGCAAGGGCGGGGTTAGATACTTTGAAACTGATTTCTCCTGCGATAAATAAATTTAAAAGGCAGTTATAATTATATGATTGACATCGGCACAGTCGTAAAGAATCTTTGCAGCGGTCGTCAATTAGCAAAAGCGCAAACTTCTATTGCGTGTTTTATTGATGGCTAATTATGAAATAAAGAAATGTGTTTGGTATAAAGCTAGTTTGTTTGTGATTGCTTTATAGACGAGAAAAATTAAACGGAAATGTATTGGATCCTATGATTAATCATAGCCATCACTAACTCATCAATGCCTATGGATTAGGTAATGATTTTGTGTTTTGTTACTCAATGCGGATATCACTGAAAAATAAGTTTGGGGTAATTGTCGAATAATTAGTATTTTTCAATAAAAATGAAACAAAGACCAGAATAATATTGCATTCGATCAACATGTGTCAAGTTGGTTAGGGTTGAAAATGCATCTAAATCTGACGAAAGTCTGCATGTGGAGAAACCGAAAAAATATATAAAGTTTTACGATTTCAGTTGGTATCTTCAAGACCAAAAGGGGTTTTGGCACTGTTCACTTGAAGTTTGTCTCCTGTTATACACCTGATTTTTTTGCTGCTAAATACACTGTTTTTTGGAAGGACAATCTAGTTCTCAGGAGGACTACTAGAGTTTTAAAGTCACTAGTCCTCCGGACTACCCGTTTAAAACAGTTAGTGTCGAACCCTGACAGGGGGTGGTCTCTTACATTTTGTAAGTTAAGGTGAGCTAGGACAAGACATGTAAGAGATATAGGCCTGTAAGCAAAGCTTATAGGTAAAACTTGAGGTGCAGTGGGACCACAATGTGATTAATTAAGCTCTCTTATTCTTCAAATAGTTTCAAGATGTTTAAGAGTTAAAAGTGTACTGTATATTACCCTTTGTTCTGCAGCATTTTCCTCAACAAACTGATAAACCAGGCCATTTATCTTGGACTTTTCCTCGGGTGTCAGGTCTCGATCAAGATGTGCCTTGTATTCCACTCTGACATGCTTCTTTGTTAACACACTGAAAAACAATAAACAAAGTTGATATCACAGTGTAGTGCTGTTCCGACCGCATTTTGTTTCCTCAGATAAAAGGACCTATTCCAAATTGCAAGTTTAAAAAATTCCCAAATGGAAGCAGGGATTTCCCAGATGCAGGTTTACTTGGGTATGACTGAAATGCGAAAAGGGCCGTTTTCGCGAAAAGGGCATTCAAACTACGAAAAGGGCCTGTTTTATGCAAAGTGCATCAATATTGTTTGGTTTTGGTGATGTAAATGTGAAGAATGTGTAATTATACTAAGAATAAAATAAGAATATACAAAATAAAATATTTCAGAAAGTCTTAATTCCTCAAAAATACGTATGTATAGCGACAATTATCAGCTACGAATAGGGCCGGTCTGCGAAAAGGGCCCGTTTTATACATAGTGCATCTATATTATTTGGTTTTGATGATTTAAATGTGAAGAATGTGTAATTATACTAAGAATATAATAAGAATATTCTAAATAAAATATTTTAGAATTAATTCCTCAAAAATACGTACCGGTATGTATAGCGACAATTATCAGCTACGAAAAGGGCCGGTCTGCGAAAAGGGCCCGTTTTATTTATTATAAATATGTTTATGTAATATAGTGATTTGTTTCATGTAACTTTGTTTTTCATCAATAAAAGTAATAAAAAAATGTGCGCTTTTCAAAGAAACTCAAACAATAAGTATCTTATTAAACTTATTTAATTCAAAGTTATACACTAGAAGCGAGTCACATACACTACGAAAAGGGCATATGCATGACGAAAAGGGCCGTACATAGCCGTTAACGAACGCGGAAAGGACATGATTATAATTATAATTACACATTCTTCACATTTAAATCACCAAAACCAAACAATATAAATGCATTTTGCATAAAACAGGCCCTTTTCGAAGTTTGAATGTCCTTTTCGCGAAAAGGGCCCTTTTCGCATTTCAGTCATACCGGGTTTACTTCATCTCTGACGCAGTTTTTTGCCAGAGGATTCGTGTTTTTAAATCTACTGCATCCTCGATATGCGCTCCCGTAAAATATTATTTCGGTATTTTTCTACGTTTTCAATACTTTAGTTAAAATGTTATGTAGGCGCTTGTTCTAAATAAAGTAAATAGCAAATAAAAGCACCTGTAATAAATAGAATACAAGTGCTTTTATTTGTAATTTACTTAAAAATAGAATATTTTACCTACCTACCCTATTTTTTTAGCATGTACTACGAACCACGCATATCATTTTATTTGGCCTTATAATCAAACAGAAACCCTTGAGTATAGAAGAGAGCGGGCTGACGTGATTCAAGTTTATAAAATCTTAAATAATATCGATACAGTTGACAAAAATAAACTGTTCACTTAGGCCCCTGAGCTTGGAACAAGGGGAAATTCCAAGAAACTATTTAAAAAAAGAGCAAGAATTGATATTAGGAAAAATTCATTTGCTATCTATCTATCTTCCTTTAATGCCAAACCCCTGCTGGGGACCTAGGCGTGCATCGTCATACCGACAAAGACTGTTAGTATTTTAAAAATATATATAAAAGAAATTTAAGAAAAACATTGAAGTTTTTGGATGTTAGGTTTAAAAATAAAAACAAACATTGAATTTATGGTGAGATATGTTCAATTCTGCTGACTGCAGAATTGAACTGCTCTATATTGGGTAATATAGGGATGTCAGGAGCTAATGAATTCCAGTGGTAGACTGTTCTGGGGAAAAAGGAGAATTTGTAGTAGTCAGCGGTTGCGTCAATTAATTTGAAAGCAAGCGAGTGTGAATGTCGGGATTGTCTGTTCGTCAGTGTCATGTAGTCTTCTAGAGGGATAGCTACCAGGTCATTTGTGATCTTGTAACATAGTGAGAGTCGACTGTCGATACGTCTTTGGTCTAGTCTTCTCCACTGTAGGGACTGGAGCATCTCAGTGACACTACTGGTCCGTCTGTAGTCGTGTTTTGCCCAGCGTGCTGCCCGGCCTCGATCTGGTTTATGGCAGAGTCAGTATGAGGTGACCAGATACTTGAGCAGTACTCCAGCTGAGGGCGGACAAGAGTTTTATAGGCCATGGACTTTAGATCTTCAGAATGTACCTTGATGTTTCTCCTTAAAAAACCTAATGTTTGATTTGCTTTTTGGTGATGTTGTTGATGTGTGTGTTCCATTGTAAGTCCTCTGCAATAGTGAGGCCTAAGTATTTTGCAGAGGAGGTAGACTCAAGTTTAGTGTTATGTAAGTAATAGGTTGTGTCGATGTGTTTCTTTAACCTTGTGATGTGTTTAACTTGATATATTTGCTTACAGAGTCGTAGAATCTTGGAATAAACTCTCGGACACTGTGATTGAGGCACCCACCATCAATTCCTTTAAAAGTAGGCTAAATAAACATTGGGCAAATCATCCTAATAAATTCAGACCGAAAAACTAAAAAGGAACCCGAACTCCTTCACTATGAAAAGAAAAAAATTCATAACCAGACTGGGAAAACAACAATTTCTAAAAGGGCCTAAGAAACCTGTTGGTTTACACTGGCTTCGACAACAGTATGAACAGTATGAGTATGGTATAAACTGTGATTCCCGGGGTTGGGTCCTGCACTAGCAGAACTTTACACCCTTCCGCTTGGTTTATTTAAAGTTTAATATGTGTGGCATTTTCGAACTATCATACTGTTTTACATGTAGGTCAAAGAAAATGAAAGAAATGATATCCCATCACAGTTAACATTGTTCATCTCAACCTAAGCGCTGTATCATGTTAAATAAATATGATGTGGATACTCACAATTTATATTTATTGAATCAATAATTTTCATTTTGTGTAATAAAAAAGGGCGATTTTATAGAGGTCTAAAGAAAAACGAATTTTAGTGTTTTGTGACTATGTCATGAAATAAATGAATGAATTTCACATTGTTTATGTATCTGAAAATAACTCACCTTAAATCGGCACTCCTAAGGAGATCAGAAACGAACTTTTCCATTTTTAAACAAATGACGTTTTTATCCCGGCAAAAATTGTAAAGACGGAAATACCCTTGTGCGCATGTCTTTCTTTCCTCCGATGAAGAGCTAGCTCCTACACGAAAAACTTAAGTACACCCAAATCAGAACAAAAATGCTGGTGGGCGAAACCTGATGTACATGATCTACATTTTTTAACAACGTTCTGAAAAAAATAATTTAGTTGATATAGTTGGTACTATTATATAAATATCACATTCATGAGAGGGTGATAGTCTAACTTAAAGGGAATGTAGCGACACAGCCAAACAAACTCTATTATTGAGAGTTCTGAAAAACTTAGAAAAAGGTGAAAGAATTATCAAAATCGGATGATAGACAAAAAAGATATGACCATTTAAAGGTTGTTCTAAAACGAATATGGGAGCCGCCATTTTTAGAACTATGACGTCATAGTTCCATATTACCATATATGGAATATTGATAAATATCAATTAAAACGAAGAAAATCACTGCAAATGAATGCTTTTTTTTAATGGTGATATAAATCATTATTGCCAAGAAGTATTACATATTTTCATACAGTTGATGTAATTTTTTCCCTATAAATCAGTAAATGTTCATATTTATAAATATTCCATATATTGTCATTTAGAACCGTGATGTCATAGCTCCCAAAATGGCCGCTTCCATATCCGGTTCAACAGAAACTTCAAATGATCATATCTTCTTTGTTTATCATCCGATTTTGATAATTTGTTCACCCTTATTCAAGTATTTCAAAACTCTCAATAATAAAGATGGTTTGGCTGTGTCGCTATATACCCTTTAAGAATGTTCACCCTGAGGATATAATTATCGCCCGAGGCATTCATTGACAGATTTTCAGATAACTTGGCAAAATTGCTCACCACAACTAGACGACGTGTCGCGCACAAAATCCAGGTCCGTGGCTCCAAGGTCACACTTAGAGGTCAAAGGTCAAAACAAAGTGCTTTCGTGTCCGGTTAATAACTCTGACATTCATGGACAGATTTTCAAATAACTTGTCACAATTGGTCACCACAACTAGACGATATGTCGCGCACAAAACCCAGATCCGTGGCTTCACGGTCAAGGTCACATTTAGAGGTCAAGGGTCAAATTGTGTCCAGTCAATAACTCGGGCATTCCTGGACGGATATTCAAATAAATTGGCACACGTGGTCAGCACAACCAGACGACATGTCGCGCACACAATCCAGGTCCGTCGCTGCAAGGTCAAGGGCACATTTGCAGCTCAAAGGTCACTTTGGGGGCATTTGTCACTTACTGTGACATTTTTTTTATTATTTACTTCCTTTTTTTTTCTTCCTTTTTTTTTTTTATTTTTTTTGAATTTTGATTTTTTTTTTTAATATATATATTTTTTTCTAATATTTTTTTTAATATATTTTTTTTAATTGTTTTTATTTTTTTTCATTTTATTTATTAATATATAATACATATATATTTTTAAATATATCTGTTGGTTTCATAATAGCTCCAAGGTCAAGGTCACACTTTTCTTGTCTTATTGATCTTTTTCCTCATAACAAACTTTTTCTTTATTTTTTCTTTAATTGTTTTTCTTTATTTCTTTTTATACGCGATTTAAATATTCAATAAGAGCCGGCCGCCGGCCACAACCAGACGACATGTCGCACACAAATCCAGGTCCGTCACTCCAAGGTCAAGGTCACACTTACCGGTTAAAGGTCACTTCGGGGGCATTTGTCACTTACTGCGACATTTCTTGTTTTGATATTGTTGATAAACGTATTCGACATTTGTTTTCGAAAGATTACCTTCAACTATTGATTTTAATGCCTGTCGTGCCCAGATCGCCCACTCCATTGAAGATTTTAGCATGAAATGGTGTCGTAGAGAACATGCGGACCCAAACTCGCTTTCTACTTGGAAAAAGTCAAATTCTTAATATTATAGATTAACTTTTATAATGCTAACCCCTCTTTACTTCCTCCGAGACCTAGGTTTTCCTTTCGTAATTTAAAATCGGGAATTCAGGAATTTCATAATAAATTTGTTTTAGTTCCTGCAGATAAAGCAGCTAATAATGTAATTATTGTTTGACGCCTACATTACGTCAATGTTTTATTTCTGGAACTCGGCAGCACCAATTCGTATACTCCAGCTTAATAATTCTACTGAGGATGATGTTGTTTCCGCACATTTCACTCGGTGCACTACTTTCAAAGTTGGTTTAAACGATAAGCAAAATAAACTGCCTACTATGTACTGGATTCCTAAATTGCATAAAAATCCGTATAAGGCTCGCTTTATTTCGAATTCTAGTGCCTGCACCGCAACAAACATCTCCAAACTTTTAACTTCTTGTCTTACTGCCGTTAAAGATCACGTTAAACTATATTGTGATAAAACTTATGAAAACTCTGGGATTAATTTATTTTGGTCTATAAAAAATTCAGGAGACGTTCTTGATAAAATTTCAATAAAGGTCAAGTTTCATCAAAAAGCACTTATGACTTCTCTACACCTCTACACTATATACAACCTTACCATATCACCTTATTAAAGACCAGCTAATTTCTAGAGAAAATACTACATTTTAGGAATGTAATTTTTTACTAACGGCAGTTTAGACAATTATACTATGTGGACTTGCTATGAAGTTTGTGAAAGACTCATCTTCCTATTAGATAATATTTTCGTCAGGTATGGAACCACCGTTTATAGACAATTTGTTGGTATCCCTAAGGGTACGAACTGTGCACCACTTGTCTCAGATTTGTTTTTATTTTGCTTGCTATGAAAGAGATTTCATGTTGGGTCTTTCACCAGATACACAGGCAGATGTTATTGAAGCCTTTAATGACACCTCTCGGTATCTGGATGACATTGAACATTGACAACCCTTTCTTTCCAACTGTGGTTGATACTATTTATCCTAAAGAACGTTAGCTTAACAAAGCTAATATATCTGATAATAACGCTTCTTTTCTTGATTTTCTTAAACTCGTACACGAGCTTCATCGGATTCTTTAACATAATTTAGGATTTCTATCATTGTCGCCATTTTAAATTCCGCAAGCGTGTGAATAGATGGCGCTATTTGAAGAAAAAACACGTGACCACACATACCACATCATAATAGAAACTTACCACAACATAATGAAAACAGACCACATCATAATGTAAAGTGACCACATCATTATAAAAGCGACCACATCATAATACAAAGTAACCACATCATAATGTAAAGTGACCACATCATAATGAAATGCAAAGTGATCACATCATAATGTAAAGTGACCACATCATTATAAAAGCGACCACATCATAATACAAAGTAATCACATCATAATGTAAAGTGACCACATCATAATGTAAAGCAAAGTGACCACATCATAATACAAAGTAACCACATCATAATACAAAGTAACCACATCATAATGTAAAGTGACCACATCATAATGTAAAGTGACCACATCATAATGTAAAGCAAAGTGACCACATCATAATACAAAGTAACCACATCATAATGTAAAGTGACCACATCATAATGACAAATGACCACATCATAATGAAAAGTGACCACATCATAATGACAAATGACCACATCATAATGTAAAGTGACCACATCATAATGTAAAGTGACCACATCATTATAAAAGTGACCACATCATAATACAAAGTAACCACATCATAATGTAAAGTGACCACATCATAATGTAAAGCAAAGTGACCACATCATAATACAAAGTAACCACATCATAATGTAAAGTGACCACATCATAATGACAAATGACCACATCATAATGAAAAGTGACCACATCATAATGACAAATGACCACATCATAATGTAAAGTGACCACATCATAATGTAAAGTGACCACATCATTATAAAAGCGACCACATCATAATACAAAGTAATCACATCGTAATGGAAAGTGACCACATCATAATGTAAAGTGATCACATCATAATAGACACTTACCACATCATAATTAAAACAGACCACATCATAATGTAAAGTGACCACATCATTATAAAAGCGACCACATCATAATACAAAGTAATCACATCGTAATGGAAAGTGACCACATCATAATGTAAAGTGACCACATCATAATAGACACTTACCACATCATAATGGAAAGTGACCACATCATAATGAAATTTGACCACATCATAATGAAAGTGACCACATCATAATAGAAACTTATCACATCATAATGTAAAGTAACCACATCGTAATGGAAAGTGACAACATCATAATGGAAAGTGACTACATCATAATGAAATTTGACCACATCATAATGAAAAGTGACCACATCATAATGACAAATGACCACATCATAATGTAAAGTGACCACATCATAAGGGAAAGTGACCACATCATAATGAAAGTGACCACATCATAATGAAAGATGACCATCGAAGTCGTGTTTGGAGTTCCATACTATACCCATGTATTTTATCTTATTCAATAAACCTTTATGGGGGACTTTGTCGAAAGCCACTTTAAAGTCAAGATAATTGACATAAAACTTCTTCACCGCTATCCATAGCCTCTGACAAGCCATAAGGACACTCCAGTAACTAAGTAGCACAGGAGCAGCCCCATCTGAAACCATGCTGATAAATTGATAGTAGCAGATTATTGATGAGATGGTCAACTAGTTCAACTCTGACTATTTGTTTCCATTATTCGAAAAGATATCGTTGTGCGACTAATTGGTCAGTAATTTTTTTCCGGCTTCGCTTTTCCCCGGATTCAAAGACTGCAGTGACGTTAGCTGTTTTCCATATTTCTGGTAATTTTCCTTCATCCATGGATTTCTTAAAGAGATATGTAAGAGGTGCAGTCACTGTATTCTCACATTCCTTGAGTGTTTTAGGGTGGATGTTATTTGGTTCATGGGATTTAGAACACTTACTTTCATTTAGTAGTTTGATAACACTTTCATCCTACATACATACTGATATTACTTAATCTAGTGGTGGTTGGTTTTCTTCCAGTATTGGTATATTATCAATGTTTTCATTATTAAATACAGACACAAAAGTGTAGTACCGTGAAGTTCGGCTTTCTCTTTACCATTCTTTGTTATGCCACCGTTGATTGTTTCTAAGTTGCTGACAGAAAGTTTTGTTTTGGTGTTAGATGGGATATTGTCATCGGTTTGGGTTTTTGTTGTCATTTTCATAGTCGTACATTATTCATGTTATTTTACATTCGTTGTAGTTCATATCATGTTTACAGTCTTTATGTTTGGTCCATTTCCTGTGTTTTTCTCCTAACACATCATTCCAAACGACATCATCCAGATCACTATTTAATGGAATGCAATCTCATTTATGAAAGTTTAATTTTGGTGTATTGTTGACTTCGAGGTAAAATAACAATTAAATTTAACGTTTAGGGTTATGTGATCACGTTTTCCCATGTTGAGTTATAGTTTTGATCGATTCAATCGTATTTTCCTCGTTTGTAAATATGAGGCCAAGCAGAGAAGGTTCGTCGCCAGCTCTATATCTAGTTCGTTCAACAACATGTTGAAACAAAGTTATCTCGGATACTTTCGAAAAAAATATTTGCAGGATGCTCGTCCCCAAAAGTGGTTCTCATATCATCCCAAATGATTTCTTTGAAGTTAAAATCACCCATAGTTAACACATGGGAATACACATTAGTTAAAATTTTGCCGAAGAGACCGGGCAGTTTGAGATTATTACAACTATCACTACTGGGGATTCTATATACATATCCTATTGTAAGTTTGTCAGTATTGTGGAGTCTTACTTCATACCATACAGATTCTTTGAAGTAAGAGTCGACCTCAACCAAGATTGAATTTAAGCTCATTTTTGTATAGATTACTACCTCTTTGTAGGTTTGAGGTATGCATGTCAAAGCCTTCAATTTGAAATAATTCTTCATACTGGACTAGAGTTGAGTATTTGGGTAGAATTTCGCATATGACTAATGGCATAGTGATTAGAATTGATTAAGGGTGGCAGCTCAGATTGTTTCTTTGGTTAAGCAATCTACATTTGTATTTAGATCACTCAAACTGCCCACCTTTTTGACCACTGTATTTGACTTATTAAAAACATGTCCTCTATACGGGCTAAAATGTTTGTCCTAGTGACCGTGTACTCCCGGGTAGCCTTAGCTACTAGTAGTTATAGATGAGAAGTCATTATCCATGTCGGTCGGTAATGGGGTTTGACCGCCCACAATGGTATCTTCAAGACCAATAGTGTCAGAGAGGTATGGGTTATCTGGATGTTGATTTTCAACAACCGTAATATCATCTGGTATGTGTTCAATATCTCCTGGTATGTGATCACGTTTTCCCATGTTGAGTTATAGTTTTGATCGATTCAATCGTATTTTCCTCGTTTGTAAATATGAGGCCAAGCAGAGAAGGTTCGTCGCCAGGTATGTGTTCAATATCACCTGATATGTGTTCAACATCACTACCCGATAAATTTGCGCCCCTGAAGTAATTATGTTGACTAGCCTAGGATGAATTTGCTGGCTAGGCTGACTTGGTTGCGTTTGGTATCTTCTGGCACTAGTTCATTCACCTTTGGGGCAACCTCGGATCTAGTTAGCTTTCCTTCTCTATTCTCTCTGCACGACTGATGATTACTCTTTTGTGTTCATCATCTACTTTGTTTGAAATAAACCTGGCATTAGTCAGTAAAAACGTGTTTTGTTTTTTATTATCCAAAATTACCCTTGTAACTCCTTTGGAGCCAGGTGTTTGCTCTCCTAACCTGTATATGGCTACTATTGAAAGGTCTCTAAGCCTAACTTGCGGGCAATACAGACTTTATCCTTATCAGTCTGAATGTTAGCATCTTTTCTACGTGGCTTGATTCACAAAGAATAGTACAATGTTCAGTTCTCTTCTTTTTCTGTTTCATCTCTGTTCTACTAGTTTATTTACATCCTCTCTAATTTCTGAGATTAACTCCTTTTTTAACCCACTAATTTTTTTATCGATTTCCTTAGACGTGGTCGGCTCTCTTTACTACTACAGATATCCTTTCGTTTTGACTCGTTTTCATATCTTTTAGCAGAATGGCTATATTTTCTGAAGTGGGTGCAGTAGCTTTGCAGTACCATGTAAAGTCGTCAAATTCCCCATTTTGGACACAGTTGAAGAAAGATAAAAATATCGGGCAGGGAAAGCAGCATTCAAGGACGACAGTGAACCACAAAACACAAAACACAAAAACAAACACGCAAACAGACAAACGAGAAGGCAAAAATATTAAAAAATGCAAACGACATCACAAACAAAAGGGTTGACATCTGAAGGCAGATTTCGTCATTCCATAGCATTAAACAAAATTTAAAGGAGCAGCCATCATACACCATGTGATACTTATATAAAACATGACATCAAAACATATACAACTTTCTCTTATACTAAAAACATAAGATCACAAAATGTGATGAACCACAGACCTTTGTTATTAGTTCTGTGGACGAACGTTCACATGCGCGATCGCTATATGTTAAGCACTACAGAGAGCTAACGACTACAGGTAGGTTTCAATCAATAAGAGTTTTTGTTTATCCTCGCCCTATGGCACAGGGCCTTTTGGCAAGCTTTTCAGAAGAAGATTATGGATGCAGAAGAGTCAGGGAGTAGAAAGTTACTCAATCAGGGTTACCGTTACCATAAACTTCGTAAAACCTTTGAAAATTTTTATTATCGTAACCCTGATCATCTTTCCAAATATAAAAGTAATTTAAGGACTCTTCTGCGACAAGGACTATCACAACCTGACTTCTATGGTGATGTGATTTATAAACTTCGTAAGATTCTTGGTCATGATCACTTTCATACTATCTTTGTTAAACTTGTTAAAACGTTTATCAAAAGAGGTTATGACCCTATCATTTTGCAACGTACTGCATGCTTGGTGGTGGACCCTTTTACAGTTCGCCACTATGCTTTCCTCTTTAATTGTACGATGACCGGACAGGCTGTGGACCCTATGATGACGCCTACCTAAAACCCATTGGGACGGTGGCGTTTGATGTTTGTCCATGATCTTTCTTGTCGTGCCCTTAATGGTTTATTCTCTTACTGCTCTGGCTTCTGCCAAGTCACTGAGTACCTTCATTGTGGCTTTCCAGGCTATTGTTTTTTTGTATTATATTTACACGAGCATATTTGTGTTTTACTTATATTGCCTATAGATGCTGCCTTGTTGGTTAGAGATTAGATCATGGCGGGGATTTCTTTATTTACACTGTCCTGTTTTAATGGGATGACAGTAGGGTAAGTGTGAGCTTTGGTGCACCCTAGAACCGGTTTAAACCCCCAGTGGCCTACTTTGCCACTGACCGTTTCAAGGCGGTAGCCCTATTGTCAACCCTTTTGTGTTTGTGATGTCGTTTGCATTTTTTATTACTTTTGCCTTCTTGTTTGTCTGTTTGCGTGTTTGTTTCTGTGTTTTGTGGTTGACTGTCCTCCTTGAATGCTACTTTCCCTGTCCGATCTTTTTATATTTCTTTTGAAGAGCGAAGAATTCCAACGTAGATAGACTGTGGAGTCTGTGGATGATTAGGTTTTCTCTAAGAAGATTAAAATTGCTGTTGAAGATTATAGCCAATCGGATTGCCTGCAGAATTGTGACTAGGTCAATCCGATTTTGGTTCCTGTAACCCCTGGGCTCCCATGGAACCCAAATTCTGATAGCCCTTAAAATGTGTCTGTTTCACATCAAATTTTGCGTGTAAGCTGTGTTTACAGGTAATATCTCTATATCTCTTACATTTCTTGTCCTAGCTGAACTAAATTTGAGAATTGGTTTCCTTATAGTATGTTGTAAAGGGTTGGGTAAGTGCAAATTATGGGCTCCATGGAACTCAAATTGTGATGGCCCATAAAATGTGCAATAATGGCAGATCTAGGTTTGCATGTAAGCATGTATATATCTATAATTTTGTTTTGGGATTTCTTATAGCATTATGTTTATTATTCATACTTCACCGATATTGGGGCATGGGCTCCCTCCTCCACCCCCGCCCCCGCCCCCACTCCCTCCACCTTCCCACCCCCGTCACCACTTTTTTTTTTTTTTACATATTTCTTTTGTTTCAGTCAATTCTTACACATATATGTTGCCCCCTCCCCTCACCCCAACCACCACCCCCCCCACCCCTCCGCCTCTCACCCAAAAACCCACTTGAAATTCTATTTTTTAATATTTTTTTATTTTTGTTTTACATATTTGAGTGTTGTTTTAGTGACTTCTTACACAGCTTCTTACACTTATATATGTATTGTTCCCTCCCCACCACCCCCACCTCCCGCCTCTTCCCCTCCTACACCCCCACTAGAAACTCAATTTTTCTTTTTTACATATTACTCTGTTGCTGTTGTCAATTCGTACACATATTACCCTCCCCGTCCCCCCACCCCTGTCTCTCTCCCACCACCCACCCCCCACCCCTGCCTACTTGAAACTCATATTATTTTGTTGTTTTTTACATATTTCTGTGTTGTTTTAGTCAATTCTTACACAGCTTCTTACACATATTGCCCTCCGCCCCCACCCACTGCCTCTCCCCCCACCCCTCCCCACTTGAAACTTTTGATATTTTTATAATTTTTTTACATCTTTTCTGTGTTGTTTTAGTCAATTCTTACACATATATGTTGCCCCCTCCCCACCCCCCCCCCCCACCCCATTTTTTTTATTTTTTTACATATTTCTGTGTTGTTTTAGTCAATTCTTACACATATATATTTATTTATTGCCCCCTCCCCTCCCCATCCCTCCCGTCTCTACCCCTCTCGCCCCCCACCCCCCACTCGTAACTGTTTTGTATTTTTGTTGTTTTACATTTTTCTGTGTTGTTTTAGTCAATTCTTACACAACTTCTTACACATATATTGCCCCCTTCCCCCCCCCCCCCCCCCCACCGCACCCCACTCCGCCCCACCCACTCGAAACTCGATATATATTTATTTTCACATATTTCTGTGTTGCTTTTGTCAAATCTTACACATATTTCCCTCCGCTCCCACCCCCTGCCTCTCCCCCAACACCTGCCTCTCCCCCGCCCCCCACTCGAAACTGTTTTTATTTTTGTTTTTTTTACATATTTCCGTGTTGTTTTAGTCAATTCTTACACAGATTCTTACACCTATATTGCCCCCTCCCCCCCCCCCCCCCCCCTCTCTCCGCCCTCCCACTCGAAACTCGATATATATATTTTTTTTACATATTTCTGTGTTGTTTTAGTCAATTCTTACACATAGCTTCTTACACATATATATGTGTTGCCCCCCTCCCAACCCCCCTGCCTCTCCCTCCCCTGACCCCCGCCGCCCACTCGAATTTTGCCTATTGATGCTGCCTTGTTGGTTAGAGATTAGATCATGGCGGGGACTTCTTTTTATACGGTCCTGTTTTAATGGGATGACAGTAGGGTAAGTGCGAGGTTTGGTGCACTCTAGAACCGGTTCAAACCCCCAGTGGCCTACTTTGCCACTGGCCGTTCCAAGTCGGTAGCCCTATTGTCAACCCCTTTCTGTTTGTGATGTCGTTTGCATTTATTATTATTTTTGCCTTCTTGTTTGTCTGTTTTAGTCTTTGTTTCTATGTTTTGTGGTTGACTGTCCTCCTTGAATGCTACTTTCCCTGTCCGATCTTTTTATACTTCTTTGTATTAGAATGTAGTCTTTATGACGAATTTATAAAAAAACAATGTATAGCTAGATATTACTGTAACAGACCGAACATGTTTAAATTCATTGAATTGATAACATCGGAAAACAAAACATGTAGTCGTAAACTAAGTGAATTTCTTTTCAAGGCTTTCAAATTAAGAAATGAGAGCCTATATGCAAATGCACTAACACAATAATTGTTTCAATAATACAATACAATACTACAATATCTTTTATTCACTCAATTCACATTTACATGAATATATGAGGTATGTATAACAACATTTAAATCATCATCGAGGCTCATAAGTATAATAGAAGACAGATATTATAGATATAATATGACGTGGTTAATTACAAAAGAGTAATGCAGTTTGGTAATAGCTGTGAGAAGAAATGGCCTCCCAGGTAGTCCTCATTTATCATATAACTAAAGAACTGTTTTGTATACACATATATGGGAGAGTTCTTCATTTATTTGTTGGCAATTGCATGGCAAAAATAATGTCGAAACCAGTACATATGATAATTAAACCAAATCAAACAGTATTACATTACAACATGAATATTATCTATTTGACTCTTTGCATGATGTTTTTAATAAATTCACACAATTTTCTAAACTCTGCATTATTTTTGGTGTTTATTAATTTATCAAATGTGTATACATTGGGTCTTTTAAAATATTCTGGACTGATATATTTACTACGTTGAGTTTTGAATTCGCGGCATACAAACAGATAATGGAACTCATCTCCTATATCCGTTTTGCAAAGCTGGCATATTCTACGATTATACGGAGTTTTATTCCAATTGCCAGTTTCAACTGGTAACCTGTGATTTCTTGTTCTGAATTTGGTTATATATTTTAACGAACAATATGGTGCGTTGGTAAGATAGTTTTCAAAGCAAAACTTATGTTTAAATAAACGATAGGAGGTACTGTTGCTCGAATTCATTACTTTAGAATACCACTCATTTAAGAATAAATCTTTGAGTTTTTGATTTACTGAACACTTTAACCATTTAGTGTTGGGAAAGGTCTGCGAATCCCATACATTTAATCAGTATGTCTCTGATCTGGTTTAGCCACTGCAAGTTTCTTTTTGCAATAGTTGATGCGCTATATTTGAAATGGCTGCGTAGTATTTCATAAATTAAGTTTGAGAGTTTAGCTCTTTCTGGATTGTTAATTTTAGCCCAAAACGAAATTACTCTAGTATGAATATCTACTGATACTGGAAATACCCCTGTTTCCCCGTATAACATATAATTTGCAGTAGATTTCTTTAGATTCAAAATATGCTTTAGAAACTTCAATTGTACCCTGTAAATTACATCAAGATTTCCATACCCCCATATTTCGCTGCCATATAAAAGAATGGGTTTAATTGTTTTATCGAATAAATCTATTTGCAAGTCTATTGGTAATGACAAATGTCTAGCTTTTTTGAGTAGACTGTATAGAGCTCTAGTAGCCTGATTAGCAATATGTTTCTTTGCCAAATAAAAAGAACCACTTCTACTAAAATATATACCTAGATACTTATATTCTGTTACAATATCAATTGAATCACCATTAAACGTAAACTTATAATTAGATTGTCTACCTTTTGAGAAAACCAGCACTTTAGATTTATCTATGTTTACTGTAAGTTTCTATTCATCACAATACAATTTATAAACATTCAATGCATTCTGTAAATCTTTCTCACTTTCACACACAATAACTGTATCATCAGCATATAATAAAACAAACAATTTAAAAAACATGTTTACTTGATCAAGTGCATGAGGTTGGCAGTATGTACCATCGACAATATTACTACTGCGCAGAAAATCGTGTAGATCGTTTAGATATAGTGAAAACAAAATTGGCGAAAGATTTTCACCCTGCCGTACTCCTATATTAGATGGGAAATAATCGGAATGTGTTCCATTTACAGTTACACATGATTTTATATTACTATACATACTTTTAATTAAGTCAAAACATTTTCCTGTTATTTCGTGCCTTGTTAGTTTATACCATAACGCTGCTCTCCATACTTTGTCGAAAGCTTGTTTCAAATCTATAAAAGCACAAAATAGTTTCTTTTTATTGTTATTTAATATTTGTATAAGGCTGTGTAAATAAACTGTGTAAAGAAAAATCTATCCTAAATCCTGCTTGATGTTCAGTTATTACATCATGCGTATCTAAAAACGCATGATGTAATAAAACCGAAGCAACTTAACAATGTGATTGGTCAATAATTGCTGGGATCAAACGAATGCCCCTTATTTTTAAAATAGGATTAATAATTCCTATAGTCCAATCTTCTGGCACTATGCCTGTATCAAATATAATATTGAAAAGCTTAACATATAACTGTCTCATGATAGGTAGTGTATGTTTTATATGTTCGTTTAGGACCTTGTCCACCCCGCAAGCTTTGTTATTCTTAATTGTTTGACCGCATTCTCTATTTCTACTTCGGTAATTACAGAGTTAATTTCGTCGTTGACACTCTCATTGAGATTATTTTCTGCATTATAAACGGTTTCGGGTTTGTCTAAATTAGAGACGTCAGAGTCATAATTGGCATTTTTAAAAAACTCGAACAAGTCTTTCAAAGACGCATTAACGTTTCCACTTTTTTTTCCAGATAACATTTTCCAATATTTTTTGGATCGGATTTACCTAATTAACGTATTTTTTCAACATTTTCTTTTTTGAATTCATTGTAAAATGATCGCATTGTATCTTTATATAGCTTACTATTGTTTTTTAGATTCATCTTATTAGCATACGTTTTTCTAAGTTTATATAAATATTTAGCGCGATGAAACTGCTTTCTTACCTTTTTGCATTTGTTTCCAAACCAATTTGGCAGTTTTTTATTTTCATTGTTATTAATATTGCAACGATTAAAGTAGCCGAAACTGTCCTTAGCTGAAGAGACAAATATATGAGATATGTCTCTAACAACACCATTGATATCCGATTGAGAAATGTCTTGGGTTAGTTCCAGTTCAATAGAAATAGTCAAATGTTACATGGTCATTAGTTATACCACAGTGATTCACTATTTTCTCGTGCTTGTTTGTATATAACTGCGTGAACATTGTGTGAACTACCGGTAGAAGGCTATTCTTATTTTGTAAACGCATGCTGCGTTTTAGGAATCAATAAATATATAAACAATTTTGAAATTACCTAACAAGATTAAAATTATAGAACCAACTCAACGTATTAGGCCAGTTTGCGTAGATTATATGTTTTAATTTTTATTTTATAAGGCTCTTCAGTTAAATAAATTGAGTGAACTGCTATATAGAATATGACTGTATTTCTCAAATCACTAGTGCAATATCTTTGAATATATATTAACACCTTCTCATTACGCATGGTTGCATAAAAGCTGGTAATCCTTATTATGTTTTGATAATTGTTCATATAATTTATGTGTGTAAGTAAGTAAGTAATTTTTTTATTATAGTGACATGTGTATACGGAAATAAGAAACATATAATACAAATGCATAGAGAAACACCCGGCCCAACGGACCTATAAGTCACCTTATAATTAGAGTTTACAAGTAGTCAAGATGGTTAAACATAATAGAAAATACTGTTATGAGCTCACAATGTACAATTTACAATACAATTAAAGTTACAAAGGGTTCATTCATAAATATTATATATATTGCGATAAATAGTGTCAGTTTAGTTCAATAATTGCACCACATGTTTACAGTTACGAGTTATATAACACACTTCTTCTAAACAGATAAGCTTTAACAAGAAATTTTACAACTTTTCTTGTGTGGTTATGAATCAGGAAAATCAGTCTATTAGAGTCTGTCATGTTTTCATATATTCCGTTTGAAATAATTTCGCCGAATATCACAGTTCGTATGTTGTTGTATAAAGGACACTTCACTAGAAAATTAGTCTTACTTACTTACTTACTTACACTACGAAAAGGGCTGTACATAGCCGTTAACGAACGCGGAAAAGACATGAATAAATAAGTAAATAGCAAACAATATATTTTAAAGGTGATGTTTAAATGTATTATTGTCAAGAGACCTGTTATTGATAAAAAAAAATTATAAAAATAGTATGTTTATTTAAGTCGAAGAGCGTTCAGTTACAGATGGATAAATCAGATTTAATCGAGATAATATGAATTAATTTTAATTTGGATGTTGTTTATAATCATACAAGAAATAAATCTGATTCCAGCCCACACCACGAGGAGGCGCTCTTATCATGGCCCGTCCCTTTCTCTCGTCTTTGTGTACTATATGTACCATATGTTCATTCATGTTAGGCGCCATATAACCTTCCATGTGTTGGTGCGCCTTAAAACCCAAATTCAATTCAATATGTTCATATGTATTGCCATCGGGACATGGGACAGTCGGAGTGTTGTACACCCGGTGAGGTCTCCACTTTCCGACTACAGTCTCCTCTTTGAACTCGGGGTTCTTGATCTTTCGGCCGTTTCCTCTTTCTCTGTTCGGGCTTGCGACCAGCTGTTGGTGTTGGTTGTGCTGTCCTCATTCCGTTTGTCGATATACTGTGTTGGTATTAGTTTTACCGCAGTCCGTAAGAGATCGCTTTAGTCGTTTTTGTCTGCTTTCTTCTGTCATTGTAGACCAGTAGCTTATGTCAGTTTGGTGATGGGCGTACGTGTCAGCTAGCCGATAATGGCCCTGTCCCTAATTGCCCGACAGTGCTCCTCCTGTTCACTAGTGACGATGCTGTAAAGAGAATTTAATAAAATTGGGAAGGTCTTGCATTTTCCATTGGGTGGCCGTTTTCAGAATATGGTTTGCACTCTCGCAGTTATTATTTGTCCAATTTGGTGGAATTTTCCCCGGTTCAATTACATGCTCTTTAAGGAGTGGTAATAGCTTGTTTTGAAAATATTGCATGACTTTTTAAATCATTACATTGTGTACCTAAACTAATCTGCATCAATTATTTTTACATTATTTCTAAAATGTATCAACTTATTTCTTTTGATGCAACGTTATTATTAAAAAAAAAAAATCACAATAAACACGTACATGTATCTATCTACGCAGGGCTTCTGGGCGTTATTCTCGTATTAACATAAACAAGAGGCCCAAGAGGGCCTGTGGACGCTCTACTGGCTCAAGATAAAGTTTATATATAAGGGGCCATAAGTCTTTCAAAAATAATTCAACCAGAACATGGCAATGACAGGTGCAACTAGGCTTAGTACTGATCATTCTCGCCAAGATTTCCTGAAATCTGGCAAAGAGTTCAGAAGAGACTAATCTGGACAAAGTTTGTGTATTAAAACATTTAAAGGGTCACAACTCTGCCAAAAATCATTCAACCGAAATATGGCGATGATATGCACAACTAGGCTTGATACTGATCATTCTTATCAAGTTTCGTCTATATCCAGCCAGAGGTTCAGGAGAACTAGCCCGGAAAAAAAATGGTGGTATCAAAATCCTTTAAAGGGCCATAACTCTGCCAAATATCTGTAAACCGGAACGTGACAATGACATGCACAACTAGGCTTGGTGCTGATCATCCCTGCAAAGTTTCATTGAAATCTGGCGAGGGGTTCAGGATAAGTAGATCAGACAAAGTTTGTGTATTAAAACCTTTAAAGGGCCATAATTCTGCCAAAAAAAATCATTTATGAATACGCCAATGATTTGCAAAATTAGACATGGCATTGATCATCCCTAAAAAGCTTCGTTTAAATCCGGCCAGAGGTTCAGGAGATCTAGTCAGAACAAAGTTTGTGTATTAAAACCTTTAAAGGCCCCTAACTCCGCCAAAAATCATTCAACCGGAACACGGCGATGATGTGCACAACTAGATAAAGAATCGATCATCCCTAAAAAGTTTCGTTTAAACCGGCCAGGGGTTCAGGAGAACTAGTCAGAATAAAGTTTGTGTATTAAAACCTTTAAAGGGCTATAACTCTGCCAAAATATTTCAACTGGAACACGGTGACTATGTACAACTAGGCTTGGTACTGATCATCCCTGCAAAGTTTCAATGAAATCCGGCCAAATGAAGGCCCTTTCGTCTTAATGAGGCCACGATATAGCATATTTCAGAAAATCAAGGGCCATGAATTCGATGTAAAAGGTCCAATCTGGATGGTTTTCGAACTCGTCCAAGCTTTCATTGATATTAACAATCTGGTAAAGTTGCTTAAAGATCGGATGAAAGATGAAGGCCCTATCGTCTTAACGAGGCAAAATATAGGATTTTTAACTAAATCAAGAGCCATAACTCCACTATTACTGGTCCGATCTGGCTGGTTTTTGAACTTGACCGAGCTTTCATTGATATGAACAATCTCGTATAGTTTCATAAAGATCGCATGAAAAATGAAGGCCCTATAATCTTAACGAGGCAAAATATAGCATTTTTAAC
Organism: Cyrtodaria siliqua; assembly: GCA_037043455.1. Classification (NCBI taxonomy): domain Eukaryota; kingdom Metazoa; phylum Mollusca; class Bivalvia; order Adapedonta; family Hiatellidae; genus Cyrtodaria; species Cyrtodaria siliqua. The sequence goes on along the minus strand of JAWPHD010006731.1, from coordinate 82,743 downwards.
TAAATCAAGAGCCATAACTCATCCGTTACTGGTACGATATGGCTGGTTTTCGATATTGTCTGAGCTGTCATTGATATAAACAATCAGGTAAAGTCTTGTAAAGATCAGATGAAAGATGAAGGCCCTATCGAATTAACGAGGCAAAATATAGCATTTTTAACTAAATCAAGGGCCATAACTCTGCTGTTACTGGTCCGATCTGGCTGGTCTTCGTAACTGCCCGAGCTTTCATTTATATTAACAATCTGGTAAAGTTTGGTAAAGAACGAATGAAAGATAAAGGCCCTATCGTCTTAACGAGTCAAAATATAGCATTTTTAACTAAATCAAGGGCCATAACTCCGCTGTTAGTGGTCCAATCTAGCTGGTCGTCAAATTTGTCCGAGCTTTCATTTATATAAACAATCTGGTAAAGATTGGATGAAAGATGAAGGCCCTATTGTCTTAATGAGGCAAAATATAGCATTTTTAACTAAATCAAGGGCAATAACTCCGCTGTTAATGGTCCGATCTAGCTGGTTTTCGAACTTGTCCGAGCTTTCATTGTTATTAACAATCTGTGCAAGGTTGGTAAAGATCAAATAATAAATGAAGGTGCTAGAGTGTTCACAAGGCTTAATATGGCATTTTTCAGCAAAACAAGGGTCATAACTCCATTGAATTTATTTCGATCTTGCCGGTTTTCGAACTCGTTCAAGCTTTCATCGATATAAAGACACTGGCAAAGTTAAGTAAAGATCCGATTAATATTGAAGGCCCTAGAGTGTTCACAAGGCAGAAAATAGCATTTTTCAGAAAAAACAAGGACCATAACTCCAGTGTTACTGATCTGATTTTGCTGCTTTTCAAACTTTGATTGAGCTTTCATTGATATTAACAATCTGTGGAAGTTTGATAAAGATCAAATAATAAATGAAGGTGCTAGAGTGTTCACAAGGCAGAAAATGCCATTTTTCAGAAAAACAAGGGCCCTAACTCCAGTGTTACTGACCCAATTCTGCCGATTTTCGAACTTGTCCAAGCTATAATTAGTAGTAACAATCTATGCAAGTTTAGTAACAATCAAATAATAAATGAAGGTGCTAGAGCGTTCACAAGGCAGAAAACAGCAATTTTCAGAAAAATCAAGGGCCATAACTCCGGTATTACTAATCCGATTTGGCTGGTTTTCAAACTTATTTGAGCCTTCATTGATATTAACAATCTATGTAAGTTTGGTAAAGATCAAATAATAAATGAAGGTGCTAGAGTGTTCACAAGGCTTAATATGGCATTTTTCAGCAAAACAAGGGTCATAACTCCGGTGAAATTATTCCGATCTGGCTGGTTTTCGAACTTGTCCGAGCTTTCATTGGTATTAACAACTTGCTAAAGTTTGGTAAAGATTGGATGAAAAATGAAGGCCCTATGGTAACAAGACAAAAGTTAACGACGGACGGCCGGACGGACGGGCGGACGACGGACAACTCGTCATCCCATAAGCTCTGCTGGCCTTCGGCCAGTAGAGCTAAAAATGAACAATTTCGTTATAAATGACAAACAATTTTGCCACGATATAAACTATTATATAGTATAAGGCATTAAATTCATTTATTTAATCCGTAATAGTTTCATTCGTAAACCTCTCCACATAACAGAAAACATTACATTTATTACATAGTGTCTACCTAAACCATGGATATATGTGTATGTAGATCTATGCCTAAACTAATCTACATCAATTATTTCTAACAAATTAGCATCTTAGTTTCTTCTTAGTAAAATCACAATCAACACGTTTCGTTAATCCTATTAACACCTCGCTTCTGTGCAAAGCAAAAAAATACCTGTAGATGCGACGTGTGTCATTAATCTTATCGACACACGGCTTCGCAAATGTGCGAAGCAAAATAATTAGTGAATAAATTGGGCGATTCACATACTATTCACAAAGCAACATTTAAACAAAAATAATATTTAAACAAAAATTTAAATAAAATCTTATTTTGAAACATTTTTATTCATTCAAAGATACATGACAATCTGGATTTTATATGTTCAATATGTTTAAAATGTTTATGCTATTATATGCAGATGATATAGTTATCTTTGCAAACTCATCTGATGAGTTGCAGGAAAGTCTTCATATATTATATAATTATTGTAAGGAATGGAAAGTAAAAGTTAATACAACTAAAACAAAAGTGATGATTTTTAGAAAAGGGGGGAGGTTACCAAGAAATATATATAATTATAGCATTTTATTATGATGGCGGTTTGATTGAAATTGTTAGTAAGTTGACTTATTTAGGAATGGTTTTTTCTACTGGTGGATCTTTCTCAGAAGCACAGACTACTTTGGCGGGTCAAGCCCAAAGGGCAATCTTTAAAATGAACAAATACTTATACAAATTTACATTTATTTCACCAAAGCACAAATTAGATCTTTTTGATAAGTTAATTACACCTATTTTAAACTACTCAAGTGAAGTGTGGGGATTTATACAAGGTAATTCTATTGAAACAGTTCATTTGCAGTTTTGCAAAAGAATTTTAGGGGTAAAAAAATCAACACAAAATGATTTTATATATGGTGAATTAGGTAGAACGTCATTGTTATCTAAGAGGTATCTCATCATTGTTAAATATTGGTTAAAGATTTTAAATATGAGGGAACACAAATATGTTAAAATTGTTTATATTATGATGTTAAAAGATTTTGAGCTAGATCCACAAAAAGTTAACTGGGCATCACTAGTCAAACATTTATTGTCGTCTCTAGGTTACTATTATGTGTGGTTACAACAAGGTGTTGGAAATGATACCATATTCATTAACTTAATAAAACAAAGACTGACAGATCATTTCATTCAAAACTGGAATGACAGGTTACAAACGTCAAGCAGAACGGTGTTCTACAATACTATTGCATGTTTTCAATTCCAACCTTATCTTGATAATATAAATGTGTATACATTTTGTCAATCACTTACAAAGGTGCGAGTTTCATCTCATAGATTAAAAATCGAATCTGGCAGATGGGTTAAACCTAATAGAATACCTATAAACGAGAGAACTTGTGATCTATGCAACATGTTAGAAGATGAGTTTCATTTCGTATTACAGTGTGACAGATATACAGATTTAAGGAAACAATATATACCCAAGTATTTCTACCGACGACCTAACATGGTTACGTTTATAGAACTGATAAATTCAAATAATAAAGGATATATTCGTAAACTCTCCATATTTATCTGTAAAGCGTTTCAATTAAGAAATGAGATGCTAGTTAGAAATTAAATTGTGGATTTAAGGAAACAATATATACCCAAGTATTTCTACCGACGACCTAACATGGTTAAGTTTATAGAACTGATAAATTCAAATAATAAAGGATATATTCGTAAACTCTCCATATTTATCTGTAAAGCGTTTCAATTAAGAAATGAGATGCTAGTTAGAAATTAAATTGTGGATATGTTCCTGTATAACATGTTGAGTATAGTTAACTTATATTAATATAAATATGTGTATGTATAAATTGTTCTAAGATAAGATTATTAAGAACATGGTGTCAGAAATTAAGTTTTCATTACAATCCTGGAATTGAAAGTTTTAAACAAAAGGAACTTTAAACAAAAAGGATTTAATTAACCCATGTGACATCTGTGATTGTTTTCTGGACTTATTGCTGATTCGCGTTTAACGTGACCATTATACAAATATGGCAAGCTATCAAGGACAGAATCCAAAAATAGACTGGGAGGCAAAAGACTTGCCTAATGCATTCAAAGCATTTAAAGCACATGCTGACTTTATGTTTGGAGGCCCGCTCCAAAATAAAGAAGGGAAAATACAGTGCAACTTTCTAATGCTATGGGTCGGTGATAAAGGATGCCAAATATTTTCCACGTGGAACCTCACCGACGCCGAAAAGAAAAAGCTGAAGTCGTATTACGATGGGTTCGAAGCCTACTGTCGACCCAAGTCAAATCAGATATACAGTCAGTAGATGTTTCGTTCAAGGGAACAACACGTCGGAGAGCCGTTTGAGCAGTTTGTGACTGAGCTCAAAATACTGATTAAGGACTGCGGGTACAGAGAGGACATGGTAGACAACATGATCAGAGACCACATAGTGTTCGGAATAAGATCAGTGAAGATCAGAGAGAAGCTGATCAGTAAAGGAACTAACCTTACGCTACAAAAGACATTGGATATTTCCCGCACCCATGAGCTAAGCCAGCAACATGTGAAGGCAATGGGACCCGACCAAGGAGGTGCAGTAAGCGCTGTCAGAAAAGCCGGAAATGCTGCGAGACCACCATCACCACCACAACAAAGAACAAAGCAGAATCATAGACAATATCAAGCCAAGTGTCAAAATTCTGGTAGAAATCGCTCACGGGCGGACTTATGTCCAGCTAAAGGACAAACTTGTAACTTTTGCAAGAAGCAGAATCATTTCGCTTCAGTTTGCCGCCAGAAATCAAGAGACGGACATACTCATCAAAAGCGGATTCATGAGGTAGGCCATGATCTGGTTTCATATGATAGTGACCCGTCCCAAGACCTGTTTGTTGATTCTATTAATCATGATAAATCCTCCAATCAGGCATTTGCTACCATTGGCATAGGTAAACCCGAAAAACCTTTCAAAATGAAAATTGATTCTGGCATTCAGGTCAATATCCTACCCAGATCCACGTATCAATTATTAGGGATTAAAGGCTCTTTATGCAAAACAAACAGACGCCTCACTGCCTATGATGGTAAGGCACTGACTATCGATGGTTACATCAAACTACCCTGCTCTTATAATGATAAGACATCTCAGCATGAATTTTACATAGTCAACACTAATTCATGTCCAATCATAGGCCTAGAGACATCCCTGTCTCTCAATCTAATGAAACGTGTACTCTCAGTTTCATCAAAGAGTGTTTTCGCTACAGAAAATCTCATTTCGAAATACTCCGATGTATTTGATGGTATAAGTTTATTACCAGGCGAGTGTGACATTCACCTCCGCCAAGATGCAACCCCTGTGGTGCATGCTCCTAGACGAGTACCTGTGGCTATACGCGACAGATTAAAGACAGAGCTAGATCGCATGGAAAGGTCAAACATGATCGCTAAGGTGTCAGAACCCACCGACTGGGTAAATAGTCTGGTCACTGTTGAGAAAAGCAACGGTTCATTGAGAATATGTCTTGACCCAAAAGATCTTAATGATGCTATTAAAAGGCCACACTATCCCAAGTCACTGGAAGACATTCTTCCAGATCTATCAGGTGCGTCAGTTTTCTCGCGTTTTGATGCCAGGAGTGGCTACTGGTCAATCAAGTTAACTGAACAATCTTCTAACTTAACGACCTTTAACTCTCCCTTTGGCCGTTATAGATTCCTGAGAATGCCATTTGGAATTCGATCAGCTCAAGATGAATTCTTGAAAAAAATGGATCAATGTCTCGAGGGTCTCCCTGGGGTGAAAACCATCGTAGATGATATTGTTGTCTTCGGGAAAGACAAAGTTACTCACGATAGAAATCTTGAAGCATTGATGATAAGATGCAGAGAAATGGGAATCAAGTTAAACCCAGACAAAACGGAGGTATCCCAAACAGAAATTCCATTCTTTGGTCACCTTCTCACATCTCAAGGTCTCAAAATGGACCCGGCGAAGGTTAAGGCAATCAAAGAAATGCCTGCCCCAACATCTAGGTCCGAGCTTGAAACTGTGTTAGGCATGATAACATACCTTCAGAACTTTGCACCAAACTTAGCAGAATTGACAACTCCGCTAAGGCAACTTCTAAGTAAAGACGTTGAATTTAGCTGGGACTGGCCCCAAGAAGATGCATTACAGAAAATTAAAAGCATCATTTGTCAGTGCCCTGGCCCCGTTCTAGCCTATTTTGATCCCAACAAAGAGGTTACACTCCAAGTAGATGCCTCAAAGAATGGCGTGTCAGCTATTCTTTTCCAAAATGAGAAAACTGTATGCTTTTCCCCCAAAGCACTCACTCCCAGCGAGGTTAACTATGCACAAATAGAAAAAGAACTTTACGCCATACTGTTTGGTTGTAAAAGGTACCATCAGATGGTATATGGTCACCCAAAACCCATTAAAATACAAAGTGACCACCGTCCGCTAGAGTCTATATTTAAGAAAGGTCTACATTTAGCACCCACTCGACTGCAGCGCATGCTGTTACAATTGCAGAAATACAATCTCGAGGTTACACATATCAGCGGTAAAAACATTCCATTAGCAGACACTCTGTCCAGGATATTTACCAGATACATATCCTCAACTCTCTGACGGAATGGATGACTACATACATGCGGTTATGTCATCACTCCCTGTTAGCGACAAAAAGATGGAAATGATTCGGATCAATACTGAAACAGACCCAAAGTTACAGGCCCTTAAACACATAGTTTTACAAGGTTGGCCTAACGAACGCAAATCATGCCCCAAACAAGTTCTCGACTTCTGGAACTTTAGGGATGAAATAACTGTCATAGATGATATACTTCTCAAGGGCACAAAGATCATTATCCCGGAATCGTGCAAGAAAGAAATGCTAGAGAAGATACACTATGGTCATTTCGGATGTGATAAATCTGTTTCTGAAAATCATCATTAGTTTTTTGGTTCATTTTTCGTTCAACAGTTTTAACTGATTCATGTTTTAATTGCTGTTTTAATTCATTTACAGCGGAATTTTTGGTTCAAGTCCTCGAGATTATGTATTTTGCGTTATTGTTACTGTGCTTAACATGCCCGTGAAGTTGTCTCGGCGGGAAAATTCCTATGTATTCAACTATGGCGACACCATTAAAACATGAACTCGAAGACTTCTCAATCCATGTCATTCTCCGTTTAAATTGACTGTTTCCCGCTGGAGACGCCTTTAATGTCTGATACAACCGATGTACTTCGAGAAGTTCATTTTTATTTGGACAGGGATGAACAGATCTAGATTCAACAAAGTGAGGAGATCGATAAACAAAAAACTAAGTGACTACTTTCGTGAGTACTTCGTCGATGTAGGAAAGAGAATACGGTTTCCTAAACATTATAATAAAGACTTAGTTCATCCGGGATATGAAGAAGGTGGTTTAAAAATCTTCAAGTATAACATTCAACGATGTTTTGGGCGAACATTAAACTAATACCGTTAAAGTTTGCTCTTTATATATATAAAATATGTTGTTATAAACTATGAATAAAGAAACTATTTTGACATACACTGTTTCTGTTACCGGATTAATGTATTATTAACTCATTACAGATTATCTACATACATGACGAAGCAAATATTAAAATCATAAAACACATTCATGTAGTGACTTAATGTATTATACCTAATATTCTACTAACTTATTATTAACATTTGTCATCTGACATTAAATCTCTAGCTCCTCCCTCTATTGATCGAAACAACTGATACCATAAACAATTAACACGTGCCATTATGAAAACCATTCAACGCACGACATCTGTGCGAATTAAGACGCGTGCCTTTTATAATTGAATCAGCATATGAGAAGTTTCAGTTATACTACCTTTTTCATGTATTGATGTTTTTTATAATGGAATAATTGAGAATATTTAATACTTCTTATAGACATTCAGATAAGACTGAACTTTTAGAAAAAAATATATCATTGAGAGAATTTAAACAAACAAAAGAGACACAGACGGCAATATGGATTTGTTTTGTGATAATTTGTACAATAATTAATCTGTTATTGCTAAATATAGTTGTTTGTTATTTTATCACTGTTGAGTTAAAAAAAAAAAATCCGTTCATTATTGCTATGTGCATCTTTTAAGAAATGGAATATACAGATACATACCTCACAGCAAATACAATCCGTTTTACACTTTTCCGAACACACAGAACACAAAGCCATACGTTTCCCCATTTTTAAAATGATAGAATAGAAGAATATTTGAAGACATCCGTTATATATCAACTAAAACAAAATAATTACATTAGCTCAAAAATTAAAGAATTATAATGCACATTTATAACAAGAATTATCAAAAGATGTTTGGCGGAAATAACAACTTACCGATGATAATTATTTGTTGTTCCAACGACGTCTAATCCTAAAATTAAATCAAGTAGCTGAAATACCGACGTGATCATAAAGATGTGATAATCCAATCAACGTCAATCAAAGGAAAAAGTGAAAAAACTGTCAACTGTTTGTACAAGACAAACAATTAATTTAACCTTTGATTTCATTTATTTTTTTCAATATTCTATTAATCTGTTTCTTAATATAACATCTCTATATATTTTCAATATTCTATTAATCTGTTTCTTTTTATATAAACAGAATTTGTATAACACTTTAAGATATTGATTTTTTTACTTCTTTTCGTTTGAAAATCCTTTTCGTATGGTAAAAGGAATGTCAAAACACAAAAGTATTGACAATAAATTCATTTAAAGTTCGATTTAACTATTTTTTTCAATGCAAACATATTCTATTAATCTATTTGTTAATATATAAAAAGAATTTCTATTAAGCGTTAGATATTGATTTTATGACTACTTTTCGTAGACGGAAAGTCCTTTTCGTATGGTCAAAATGGAGTCAAAACACAAAAGTATTGACAAAAAAATAATTTGAAGTTTGATTTAACTAATTTTCTTACTGCAAACATATTTCATTAGTATTGTTTCTAAATATATAAAAATAATTTTCTTAATGCTTCAAATATAGATTTTATGGCTCCTTTTCATAGCGGAATCTCCTTTTCGCGAAAAGGACTCCTTTTCGCACTTTAAGCCTACCGCCTTGAGACGTTTGGAATTGGGGGACCGGTCGTGCTTTGTGTACATTGTCGTACACATTTTAAGTTGCAATTGCACAATTAATACTGCATAAATTAATATTTCTGATCAAACAAGATTTAATTAAAGATAAAGAAATTCTATTTAACGTAAATTAGTTTACATTAAGTAACTTATCGAACAATATAAAAAAAAAGCAACAGTTACTCCCCGATTCCAAAACAACATGGCAGTGCAAGCAAATTTCGACAGTCCCGACCGAGAGAAATTTCAATATTGTTATGCAAAACTAATGGGATTTTCATATCAGGATGAAGATAATGTCAAAACAGACCTTAATTTAATGTTGGACCAATTAAACTCGTTGGAGTATGCCTCCATCATTGTTAAAGAACAGGTTTGACTGTTTACACTTTTGTAACTGATGTGGGTGGGGTAAAATAATTTATGCATGGTTACTGACAATTTCGAGTGTGGGTTGGTGGCTTATGTTAATATATACGGTATAAAGATGCGGCCAATAGCTGTATGACTATTTGTTCACGAATCTCGTATAGATGCTTTTATAAACAGATGATGAGCAGCGAAAATTGAGTGTCTACAATTCCTAATTTTGATAGAACATCATCAATAAAACTGACCAATCAGTGACCAGAAATAAGACCTACCTAATTCATTCTGGTAGATGATAAACTCAGTCTTTATCATTGATGTTCAACCAAGATTACTTTAAAATTAAGTTATCTACAATGTGATTCTTTTAAAACCCTGCATATTTCATGCACATTCATGCAAACTGATTAAACATATCCTCGACCTCTTAGTTTACGATCACTTAACGGCAGTTGGCTACATATCTCAGGTATACTTTAAATATTTGACATAATAGGATGTTAGCTAATATAAAATGATCAAACTGCAACAAAAACTACCGCGACTTTGATAACATTTTGTTTATTTCCATACGATAACATTTGTAAATGGATGACCTCAGCTTTTTTGTTTCCAGGGAACGACATGTGTTTCCAATCACCTTATTTATTATAGCATTTATCCCGAGATGCAGTATTTTCATACGGGCAATTTTATGCAAATGTGTTGACCTAAATTCACACTAGCTGGCAGCGTAGAAAAAAAAAATATCAACCATTTTTTAATTTAGCAAGAAGAATCAAACCCGTACTTATTTTTTATGAAAAAAATATGACTAAATGTCTACCCTCATCTCCCTAAAATTGATTTTTTTCAATACTGTGGAGCATTAAAATGATTGTCTTCTGCTGTTTTCATAACATGTCCGTCTGCTTGTCAGGAATTTAGGTCACATGTCACGTAGGAAATGTATTTACATAACAATTACCAGATGTTTTTAACACAAACACCGATATTGCTTCATGGTTTATTCAGGTACCCCACCCTTGATATTACCCATTTACTACTTCTCATTTTACGAGTAAATAAAACTTGTTGATGTCTAATGAAAGGCGAAGGATTAAATCATCATTGCATCATAAAATATTTTATTTTGTGTACGTTTGCTTTAAAATGGGATACATTTAATGACGTAAACACTGGTAAAGAGATCAACTATCCATAGGAAAATTATCCATAGCCTTAAAAATCATTATTATTTGCAATTGTTGTCTGTTGTTGTTTAGAATTATTCATTTAGCAGACGATCATGAAATTTGATGACGAAATTTGCATAATAAACGTGCACAGACGTAATTTCCACCGTCTGTCGAAATCACTTGGTGGTCGAAAACAGATAGAAAGACGATACATATCTTTCAAAATCTTGAAAATTATCATCTTTTTACTTGGACAAAGATTTTTATTTTACTATAGAACCTAAGGATAAAAACCGAGTAACGCAAATTTTATCACCTACCGAAAAGAAGATAAAATCTCAACATCTCTGCAATGAAAAATTATGAATAGAATTTGCAGGTTAGAAGGTTCTAGGTCCATTCTCCATATTTTATCTAGATGTAAAAGCAGGATGAGCCTGGCATGTTCATCCCTGTTTGGCGCCATTAACTTTGGGACTTTTTCTAAAATGATCAGCATGACATGATGTTGGTCCTTGTTGAAAATCATTTTGGTTCGACAAACATGACTGCCAGCGGCCATCTTTGTTTACATAGAGTTATATAATGAAAACTTGTAGCGACTATTCCTCTGAAACTACTTGACGGATTTTCATGAAACTTCACAGGAATGTTGCTCTTGATGTCTTATTGATCCTAGCAAAATTTTAGGTCGGCCAGAAATTCAAGATGGCCGCCACAGCTAAAAATAGATTTTTAAAAAATAAGTTTGTAGCGACTACTTCTTGAAAACTATAAGTGATATTGATATGGGACTTTTTCTAAAATGATCAGTGTGCCATGATGGTTAATAAATGTTATCCGAGTCGAACATTATTTTTATTCAACGTTAAACATGGCTGCCAGTGGCCATCTTTGTTTACATAGAGTTATATAATGAAAACTTGTAGCAATTACTCCTCTGAAACTACTTGACGGAATTTCATGAAACTTCACACGAATGTTGCTCTTGTTGTCTTATTGATCCTAGCAAAATTTCAGTCGGCCGGAAATTCAAGATGGCCGCCACGGCTAAAAATAAATTTCAAAAAAACAAGTTTGTAGCGACTACATCCTGAAATTAAAATCAATCAGTAGAGCTTCAAGGTCATTGACCTCTTGTTTTAAGTTTTGGTATTCCATCTAGTTCTTTTAAGTTTTTGGTATTCATTCTAGTTCTTTTAAGTGTCGGTATTCCCTCTAGTTCTTTTAAGTGTTGGTATTCCCTCTTATTTTTTTTAAGTTTTGGTATTCCCTCTAGTTCTTTTATATTTTGGTATTGCGCTAACCAGTATATTTGTTTGATCATTTGCAGGATGGAAACAGACTTCTCCTCCGACTATGTTCCATCATACCTCTGCATGAAGAGAGATTTGTCGTGAAATTCTGTCAGATCACCAACTGTTGGAAGAGGAAACAAATGGTAATACTTCATTTAACCTAATAAGAGCCCCACCACATTTTGCATAGTGCCCGGGCACTACTATTACGATAGAGGAAATACGGTTAGTGAACAATGTAATTAAATTTCTTTAAAGGCCAGAGTATAATATAAAAACCCAACATGGTCCCTGAGAAACCTTTCTGATCATTTTATGCATTATGCTACTCAGAAATGATCCAGGATCGCACACGAAACCTCTTGTGTGTTCTTGTGTGTTCCCGGAAATATGGCATCAGGGCAAGAATTTTTTTCTGATGACTCGTCCTGTGTAATATTTGAACGATCAAATTCATAAATTATTAAATATTATCTGAATTTCTACTCATCCTCCATCAAAGAGCACTCATCATGGCTAGTGGACGAGTGGATTTTTTATGCCCTGGCCATGATGTTCAGTCGAGGTGATACAAGGTTCCAAGACGCATTACTCTAGTAATAATCCTATTTTATCAGTAACTACATACTGTATCTGTGACAGTCTTCATTGGTTATCATATTGTGATAATGTTCGTAAAAATCAACACTTTCTCACGGGTTCGAATTCCACTGGGAGCTCGACTTGTAAATGAGAAAGTGTCCACTCTTAAGGAAGCGGTATGTACACAGTACTGATTCTACCCAGTAAAAAGTGGGTGTTCTGCCTCCACCACTAAAAATCGACTGTCATACATGTATATAGCCTACAAAATGTGCTGAAAATGATTTAAACACCATTCAGTCAATGTCCACATTCTTTTTTACAGTTGTCGCTAACGGACCAGTGTCTAAGTACAGTGATGGACTACTTGATCAGGGCCATAGAGAGATGTCAGACGTGGACGAGACCAGATATATTAAGGGCCCTGGCCACACTTATGTACGAGAGCTGCGACAAGGTTCTGAATGTAAGCATGAGTGCCTTATTAAGGCATATTTATAAACATGTGGTTCCAGTTTCGCGACTATCAATATTTTTTCAGATACCTATGTAAATAACATTGAAATGTACTCGAGTTTTGTCATAAATTTGGCTTTTTTGTCACCTGCATAGCATAGCGTGGCATACACTTAGGGATCACTTTGTCCGTCATTGTCCTTCCAACCTGCAACCTAACCGTTTACCATAACCTGAAAAACATTTGACCTATGTTCATGAAACTTTACGCACATCTTCATCTTACCCCAAGGAATATTATCAGGGAGATAAATCGCTGATATTCCTCACAGATCAAACAATAGCGCCCATCACAGTCAGTGACGAAGGTCTCCAGTTACAATGTTGTTATGTGACAAGATTCAGTCACATGTTCTGCATAAGTGTACATCAGTCAGCTGGTGAAGGCTATGCTATATAGCAGAAATATACTGAAAGGAAAAAAAACGCAGGGTGCGTATTTCCGCTATATATTGTATGTTTAATATGCTACTGCTAATCGAATGGTACTGGGCGACATTAGGCCTGTCCTTTTAGAAAGAAGGTTTAAACAGCACTGAACACACCGATGGTTACCCCTTTAAAGTTTCATTATTGTCAGAATGCGCATTTGGCTCAAGCAGGTGAGCAAACTTAGTCTTTAAATGTTGCAATCACATAACATTAAGTACTGAACTGGCTCAATTTTTTAAAGAGGAACTTCAGCATTTATGAATTTCTTGTTACAACGTGTACTGTGATTAAAACGTCTACAACATCACCGTTGTGTCCTTTAACTAACCTGCTAACTGCACTTTTTTTTTTTACAAAACATCATGGGATTTCCTTGGAATATATATGGACTTAAGTGTGCCTTATAAGCAATATATAGCGGAAATACACACCCTGCGTTTCTTTGTCCTTTCAGTATACTACTAGTTAGTATATTTTGCTGTGAGTAATGGAAAATATATCATTACAAGGGGGCAAGGTGGGGTGGGGGTGGGGATACGTCAGGGGCAAGGTGGGGTGGGGGTGGAGATACGTCAGGGGCAAGGTGGGTGGGGGTGGGGATACGTCAGTCTTTTCATGGGGTCTAGGAATCTGAATAATACACAATGCTATTTTCTTTTCTAAAGGAAAGAGCCTAAAAAATAGTGCTAATTTACATGGAAATAAATCATTCTGCACAGATCCTATGTTAAAAACCAGGTCTAATTGAAGCATTTTAATCATGATTTCATTCAAAATATACGGTGAATTCAGACTTTAGACAACATCAAATTTTGCTTGATATGACGTTTTTGTCACGAGTAGGAACATTTTTAAATTTTTAGATTTTTCTAGAAAAAGCCTGTATCCCCTTTAATATGGTACCGGTGGTATACCATGGCAAGCACGTATGTCAGTGTAAATGTCTGTGCATTTCAGTTCCACGACAGGCTGCTGGGTACCCAGGGGGTGCTGGTACAGCTGATCAATGATGAAGTGACAGACGCGGACACGCTGAAGGAGGCCGTACTCTGTGTTGAGTGTCTCACACTCAAGTAAGATACATTTATTATACCCCGCTTTCACAAAGTGAAAGTATCTTTTTCTTTACATGATGGAATCAATCAATATACAGGTACCATATGTAACAATAAGAAGACTTGCCTATTTTAAATGAGAAGTCATGTTAACAGTCATATCATTATGTTTTGATTTCTGACCAGCTACATAGATCTACATGCCTGTTCTCGGCCAATGTTGACATGTTTTGATTTCAGGCCGGCCACATCTACATACCTGTTCTCGGCCAATGTTGACATGTTTTGATTTCAGGCCGGCCACATCTATATATCTGTTGTCTGCCATTGTTTACATGTGTTTTGATTTTAGGCTGGCCAGATTTACATACCTGTCGTCTGCCAATGTTGACATGTTTTGATTTCAGGCCGTCCACATCTACATATCTGTTCTCGGCCAATGTTGACATATGTTTTGATTTCAGGCCGGCCACATCTACATATCTTTTGTCTGCCATTGTTTACATGTGTTTTGATTTTAGGCTGGCCAGATTTACATACCTGTCGTCTGCCAATGTTGACATGTTTTGATTTCAGGCTGACCACATCTACATATCTCTCATCGACCAATGTTGACATGTTTTGAATTCAGGCCAGCCACATCTACATACCTGTCATCTGCCATTGTTTACATACGTTTTGATTTCAGGCCAGCAACATCTACATACCTGTCATCTGCCAATGTTGACATATGTTTTGACATGTTCACTATGCTGCTACACAAGATTCCATCCACCAATCTCGACCAGCTGTCACAGTGCCGGGTAAGTTTTTTAACGTTGCATGCCCCAGTTGGCAGAGCAAAAACAATAGACCCAAATTATCGTCACTACCTAACTTCCTAAGCACCTCCGTGGCCGAGTGTTTAACGACGTTGTGTTGTAAACCTTCTGAATGAATGAATGAATGGTGTTTTACGGCACGTCGACACATAAATAGGTCATATTGTGCGCAAAAACTGAAGAAAGTTGAAGAAATGAAGAATTATTAAAATTAATGTAAATATATCAAGATAAAACTATTAAAAAATAAGGGATGATATGGTAGTAATATAAACTATAGATGTAAATCAACAAATGCCCGAAAACGGGTATATAAAAAAGTAAATATATAAAAGTACATATTATAATGATTTAAGTAGTCTGACTTCCTTCAGGAAATCTAAAACTAGACTAAAATCTATAGTATTAAATAACTCGGTCATAGTATTAACATTGTAAACCTTCTGACCTCTCACAGCTGCGAGTTTGAATTCCACTGGGAGCTCAACTGATGAGAGTGTTGATTCTTACGGATGGCGGGAGGTACAATACTGATTCTATCCAGGAATAAGTGGGTGGTCTGCCTCCACCACAAAAAAATCTAACGTCATACATAGCCTAAAATGTGCTGAAATATAATGTTAAGCATCACAACAAATTGTTATTTAAATGTGCAAAATGTTCATATTTTAGTCTGTTTCCAATTGTCATCAACAATACACTGGGCTATTCATTAGCCTTCGCCGGTCATTATAGGCTAAACAAACTTTAAAGAGGCTAACTTTACCTAGAGTCATTTATGTACATACAAATGAATGTTTGCTATAAGCGAAGTGGCGAATAATGGCTAAAAATAACTTGCTCATGGGTGCAACCATGTTTGTATTAAAATCCTTGACTGGTTCTTGGAGTAATCATAAAAACTGCTATCATTTTAAAACTATAAAACATTGCTATAAAATGCATACCACCAATTGACAATCTAGACTATAAGTTTTGCTCTGCTATAAAACCTAGTTTTCATCAAAACAAATTGCTCTGCTATAAAACCTAGTTTTCTAAAAAACATATACACATATAACCATTTAGTAATTAATACAACCATTTAGTAATTAATACAGTCATTTAGTAATTAATACTGTAATTAATACAGTAATTAATACAACCATTTAGTAATTAATACAGTAATTAATACAACCATTTAGTAATTAATACAACCATTTAGTAATTAATACAGTAATTTAATAATTAATACAACCATTTAGTAATTAATAGTCATTTAGTAATTAATACAGTAATTAATACAAACATTTAGTAATTAATACAGTAATTAATACAACCATTTAGTAATTAATACAACCATTTAGTAATTAATACATTAATTTAGTAATAAATACAATCATTAATACAACCATTTAGTAATTAATACAACCATTTAGTAATTAATACAGTCATTTAGTAATTATAAAAGTCATTTAGTAATTAATACAGTCATTTAGTAATTAATACAATCATTTAGTAATTAATACAGTAATTAATACAACCATTTAGTAATTATTACAACCATTTAGTAATTAATACAGTCATTTAGTAATTAATACAACCATTTAGTAATTAAAACAGTAATTTAGTAATTAGTACAGTCATTTAGTAAGTAATTTAGTAATTAATACAGTAATTTAGTAATTAATACAGTAATTAATACAGCCATTTAGTAATTAATACAACCATTTAGTAATTAAAACAGTAATTTAGTAATTAATACAACCATTTAGTAATTAATACAGTCATTTAGTAATTAATACAGTAATTAATACAACCATTTAGTAATTAATACATCCATTTAGTAATTAATACAACCATTTAGTAATTAATACAAACATTTAGTAATTAATACAGTAATTAATACAACCATTTACAGTGTCTATTCTAGGACGCGCGATCGATTGATTCGCGCCATTTTCTACCAGATCGCGTTTTTTATGCCCCCGAAGGGTGGCATATAGTAATCGCACTGTCTGTCCGTTCGTCTATACACTCGTGTCCGCTTCATAACTCTGACAATAATGGATGGATTTTCAAATAACTTCGCACAATTGCTCACCACAACAAGACGACGTGTCGCGCACAAAAACCAGGTCCGTGGCTCCAAGGTCAAGGTCACACTTAGAGATCAAAGTTCAAAATCCGTTCGTCTATACAATTGTGTCCGCTTCATAACTCGGACGATAATCGACGGATTTTCAAATAACTTCGCACAATTGCTCACAACAAGACGTCGTGTAGCGAAAAAAAAAAAAAAAAAATTTTTTTTTTTATTTATTTTTTTATTTTTTATTTTTTTTTATAATCTTTTTTTTAAAAATATATCTGTTGGTTTCATATTGCTTCAAGGTCAAGGTCACACTTACAGGTCACTTCGGGGGCATTTGTCACTTACTGTGACATTTCTTGTTTTTTTTAAACCTAATGCGCGCTGATCGCGCGTACAAACGTAGAAAAAACAATTCAATTTGTGACAAATATGCATGCAACATCGTAATCCGTAAATTTAAACTAAATGGAGACAAATTCTGGGCCCAAATTCTGATTATTGTTTGTCAGAGCTAGTCTTGATTGTAAATACAAATGTTTAGTCTTGAAAACAAACAAGCTTCGCAGATGACCTAGACTAAGCATGTAAATCATAGCGGAGTTACCGTTATTTGTGTATTTTCGGGTTAGTTGGCGCTAGGTATCACATGGCATGCTGACGTCACTCGATTTCAGATTGTACGGAACAATTCAGACGAAAAGAAATTTAGGACATGCTTTTTTTTCCTTGCGGTTGCAGACATTATTTTCGTTCATTTTAAAATTTGTAAAATTGCTGTTTACAGTCACATGTACGGCAAATTTAAAAGGTATCTGTCAGTTAATGTGTTTTCACATATTCCCTCCTGCTTTTTTAAAATCCCCCCTATTTTTCAAGTATAGGCGGGAACATCCCCCCTACTTTTCGATTTCTAGAATAGACACTGCATTTAGTAATTAATACATAGGTTTGCTCCCTAATGACGGTATGTCTGGTGGAAAATTTCATACTGAATCTCATCTCCCTGCAAGGTTGGTTCCCAAATATGACCTATTTGTTAACGAGACGTAAACGCCAGTTCCTTTGCATTCTAGATCCTTATCAACTGTCTACGTGGTCTGCAGAACATGTTACAGGTGACGAAGTTCATGTCCATACATAAGCTGGGCACCGTCCTAGCTTCCGTCAGGGTAAGTCTGATATATCAGGTATGGCACTATGATGCATTTCTAATTTTTAAATAATTTACATCCAGGCTATTCCAGTAAAAAATGCCCGGGAATGTTTTGTTTCATGAACAAGTTTATGTTTATTTAAATCGAAATCAATACACAACAATAGATATTTACAATTCACACATTGCAATATCTGTGAAAAGCGAGAATAAGATTTTATTTGACGACGTAGAACACTTTGAACAGGTAAATTAATCCACAGTTAAATGTATTTATCAATTATCTGGCAATAGTTGTGCAGCTATACAGTTCAGATTTACTAAAGTCCACATGTCAATTAATGCATCGGATTTTAAGTTTTCTAGTGATTTTGTTTGTTCCATTGTAACTTGCATCTTTTGGTAAATTTTAAAAAATATATTTCTGAAAAAAGGGGGTGAGGGCGTTTATTAGGGATTATACGGTAGGTTAAAATTCTTTTAATAGAAATAAATCACTTTTAGGGAAGATTGCAGTCGAGCACAAATATTATGCTTTTCAGGCGTACATGTTCTTTGGACTGTACAGTCAGCCGGTGGTCATTCCGGACAGTCTGTATCCGTCGCCACTGACCAATTACGACACTCCACTGCTTGGCAAGATGTCAGAGCCCCCTAGTGCTAAATTTCATGCAGACAAGGAAGATAACACTGGTAATGTTTCTAAAAGTAGTAGTCCTATAATAAATTAAAGATAAAAAATGATTATTTTCGTATTTTAATAATACTACAACAGTGCGGACGAAATGTTTTAAAGGGACGCACGTCAATCTTGAAGTATTATCAGACATTAAAATTAGCATCCTCATTTATTATTCCAGTATCATTTTGACTTTCAACCTGCTTGCATATAATTATGTCTCCCCCACGAAGTGCTGTGTCCGTCCGTCATCAATGTTGTTGCCGCTACTCTTACACTTGATGGATTTTGACGACAATTTACAGGAAGCATTGGTATAATGTCTAGTTGTGCGTTTCGCGTTTGTGTTCCGGTTTGATGATATTTGATGGAGTTATGGCCATTTGACATTTTCACTTAAGAAGGTTGCGCCCTATCCACTATCAAACTTATTTTAATTAGGTGGTGCAGTGGGGGGAGACATCTGTTTTTCTCAAAAAAAACTCTAGTTAAATAAGATTTTGAGTTTTAATTTTTTCCTCTTAATCTGCCAGAAGTTTCAATATATTATTTGTGTAAAATAATCAACAGTTAGTAATATGCAAAAATAAGTTGCTTTATAATATTTTTATAATTAATATTAATAATTGATCAAATGCAAGTCATGTAAAAAGCTAATGGGACGCCATCAGTTTTTAAAAAAATAAAAATTGTGTTGTGTTCCTTTAATGTTTTTTCGTCCCATTTATAGTGGTGAAGGAAGCCATCTCACAATATACTTCATATGCACTTATCCCGTTTCTGCACAATTTTCATGTAAATTTGATTCTTGAGTTGAAATGTTTGTTTTAAATACATCAGTAGCAAATTTATATATCAGTGACAGACTTATATCTGTATGCTGAGAGACCATTGTAAAACACTGGGTTTGACATAAATGCTGCCTTGTTTTATAATATTTGATTTTTATGCCCCCACCACTGAATGTTGATGGGGCATATAGCGTGACACATCCGAGTGTCCGTCCTGAAACCTAGTCCTCCCACAGTTTTCGTCCGATTGTTTCAAAACTTCACAGAATGCTTACTTATAATGTCAAGATGTGTGAATCAATTCAGCGTCAAAATCGACCTTGTAAAATCCGAGTTACGATCGTTTTTTGTCAAATTTCTTGTTAAACTATCTTGTGTCTCTATAGCCTCCCACAGTTATCAACTGATTGTTTCGAAGCTTTACATGATGCTTACCTATGATGTCAAGATGTGGATATCGATTAGGCTTCAAAATCGACTATGTGTTAACTGAGTTGCGGCCCTTTTTCTCATAAATTTTTTCCGTGATTGTTTTCAGTGTGGGCATTTGTGTCCCATGGACACATTTCTAGTCTTAATAAATGTTTATAAAAACTATTTACATGTAAAATGCTGATCCCTATATAAATAAATATCAGTGATACGAGTCTTCAAGTTGGTGTATTCCAGTACATGTATGCAAAATATATGTTTAGGTCAGAAGAAAGCAAAAAGGAAAACGAGGAAGAAACCCGATAAACAAGCCAGCAAACAGGAAGCATCCAACAAAACCGATGAACAAGATGAACGTGTTGACCCAGATTCCTCAGTTGCCATGGCAACAGGTACCGATGCAGACATGATGTCAACACAGCCAGTCTGGGCCAAGATCAGCAGCTCGGATTCTGATTGGTCCGATACAGAAGGGGGTCAGAGTTTAAGGTTAAGGTCAACCTGTACAAAGGTCAGGCAGTGTGCTCTCAACTGCTTCTACTGGGTTGCCAAGGTGAGAACTTGTGGTAATGCTTGTTTTTGATCCCTTCGTGGATGCCTACACTTGTAAAATGCTCTCTACTCTCCTTTTAGTTCGATCAAACTTAAGCCGTTTATTGTGGTGAAATGAAATGAGTTTGGTTTTTAAGTTGTATTAAATTATATTTGGTTATGTTTGGGACAGCAACCTCAGAGGAAGATGAGATGAACACTGAAGTTTCGCATTTTTAGCTGTACTGGCCAAGGGCCAGCAGAGCTTATGGGATGGCGAGTTGTCCGTCATTCGTCGTCTGTCGTCCGTCTGTTAACTTTTACCTCGTTAAGACGATAGGGCCTTCGTTTTTCATCCGATCTTTACTAAACTTTAACAGGTTGGTAATATCAATGAAAGCTCGGACAAGTTCGAAAACCAGCCAGATCGGATCAGTAACAGCGGAGTTATGGCCCTTGATTTAGTTAAAAATGCTATATTTTGCCTCGTTAAGACGATAGGGGCTTCATTGTTAGTCCGATCTTTTCCAAACTTTATCAGATTGTTAATGTCTCTGAAAGCTCGAACACGTTCGAAAACCAGCCATATCGGACCAGTAACAGCAGAGTTATGGCCCTTGATTTAGTTAAAAATGCTATTTTTGCCTCATTAAGACGATAGGGGCTTCATTGTTCATCTGATCTTTACCAAACTTTATCAGATTGTTAATATCAATGAAAGCTCGGACAAGTTCGAAAACCATTCATATTGTACCAGTAACAGCAGAGTTACGGCCCTTGATTTAGTTAAAAATGCTATATTTTGCCTCGTTAAGACGATAGGGGCTTCATTGTTCATCCGATCTTTACCAAACTTTATCAGATTGTTAATATCAATGAAAGCTCGGACAAGTTTGAAAACCATTCATATCGGACAAGTAACAGCGGAGTTATGGCCCTTGATTTAGTTCAAAATGCTATATTTTGCCTCGTTAAGACGATAGGGTCTTCATTGTTCATCCGATCTTTACCAAACTTAATCAGATTGTTAATGTCAATGAAAGCTCGGTCAAGTTCGAAAACCAGCCAGATCGGACCAGTAACAGCGTAGTTATGGCCCTTGATTTAGTTAAAAATGCTATATTTTGCCTCGTTAAGACGATAGGGGCTTCATTGTTCATCCGATCTTTACCAAACTTTATCAGATTGTTAATATCAATGAAAGCTCGGACAAGTTCGAAAACCATTCATATTGTACTAGTAACAGCAGAGTTACGGCCCTTGATTTAGTTAAAAATGCTATATTTTGCCTCGTTAAGATGATAGGGGCTTCATTGTTTATCCGATCTTTACCAAACTTTATCAGATTGTTAATATCAATGAAAGCTCGGACAAGTTCGAAAACCATTCATATCGGACAAGTAACAGCGGAGTTATGGCCCTTGATTTAGTTCAAAATGCTATATTTTGCCTCGTTAAGACGATAGGGTCTTCATTGTTCATCCGATCTTTACCAAACTTAATCAGATTGTTAATGTCAATGAAAGCTCGGTCAAGTTCGAAAACCAGCCAGATCGGACCAGTAACAGCGTAGTTATGGCCCTTGATTTAGTTAAAAATGCTATATTTTGCCTCGTTAAGACGATAGGGGCTTCATTGTTCATCCGATCTTTACCAAACTTTATCAGATTGTTAATATCAATGAAAGCTCGGACAAGTTTAAAAACCATTCATATTGGACCAGTAACAGCGTAGTTGCGGCCCTTGATTTAGTTCAAAATGCTATATTTTGCCTCGTTAAGATGATAGGGCCTTCATTTTTCATCCTATCTTTACCAAACTTTACCACATTGTTAATATCACTGAAAGCTCGGACAAGTTCGAAAACCAGCCATATCGGACCAGTAACAGCGGAGTTATGGCCCTTGATTTAGTTCAAAATGCTATATTTTGCCTCGTTAAGACGATAGGTGTTTCATTGTTCATCCGATCTTTACCAAACTTTATCAGATTGTTAATATCAATGAAAGCTCGGACAAGTTCGAAAACCATTCATATCGGACCAGTAACAGCGGAGTTATGACCCTTGATTTAGTTCAAAATGCTATATTTTGCCTCGTTAAGACGATAGGGTCTTCATTGTTCATCTGATCTTTACCAAACTTTATCAGATTGTTAATGTCAATGAAAGCTCAGTCAAGTTCGAAAACCAGCCAGATCGGACCAGTAACAGCGTAGTTATGGCCCTTGATTTAGTTAAAAATGCTATATTTTGCCTCGTTAAGAGGATAGGGGCTTCATTGTTCATCCGATCTTTACCAAACTTTATCAGATTGTTAATATCAATGAAAGCTCGAACAAGTTCGAAAACCATTCATATTGGACCAGTAACAGCGTAGTTGCGGCCCTTGATTTAGTTCAAAATGCTATATTTTGCCTCGTTAAGATGATAGGGCCTTCATTTTTCATCCTATCTTTACCAAACTTTACCACATTGTTAATATCACTGAAAGCTCGGACAAGTTCGAAAACCAGCCATATCGGACCAGTAACAGCGGAGTTATGGCCCTTGATTTAGTTCAAAATGCTATATTTTGCCTCGTTAAGACGATAGGTGCTTCATTGTTCATCCGATCTTTACCAAACCTTATCAGATTGTTATAGTCATTGAAAGCTCGAACAAGTTTGAAAACCAGCCATATCGGACCAGTAACAGCGGAGTTATGACCCTTGATTTAGTTAAAAATGCAATATTTTGCCTCGTTAAGGCGAAAGGGGCTTCATTGTTCATCCGATCTTTACCAAACTTTATCAGATTGTTAATATCAATGAAAGCTCGGACAAGTTCGAAAACCAGTCATATCGGACCAGTAACAGCGGAATTATGGCCCTTGATTTAGTTCAAATTGCTATATTTTGCCTCGTTAAGACGATAGGGTCTTCATTGTTCATCCGATCTTTACCAAACTTTATCAGATTGTTAATGTCAATGTAAGCTCGGTCAAGTTCGAAAATCAGCCATATCGGACCAGTAACAGCGTAGTTATTGCCCTTGATTTTGTTAAAAATGCTATAATAATTTGCCTCGTCATACGATAGGGCCTTCATTTTGCCAAACTTTACCAGATTTTTTTTTTTTTTTTTTTATTGATTTTTTTTAAATGATTATTTTTTCATTATTTTTTTATATTTTTTTTTTGCTCTACGTTGGACCAGTCGGACCAGTAACAGAGGAGTTATGGCTCTTGATTTAGTTAAAAATGCTATATTTTGCCTCATTAATACGGTAGGGCCTTCATTTACCAAACTTTACCAGATTTTTTAGTTATGGCGCTTGGTTTAGTTAAAAAGCTGTTTTTTTGACCGAAACTTTCAAAAAAACGTAAATGGCAGTCACTCGCTTCATTGATGTTATAAGAGCCATGTTAGCCAGTAGAGCGCCCACAGGCCCTCTTTGGCAAGAGGGCCTGTGGTTTGCATTTTAAGACTATTTTTCCTTTAATTTCTTCTGTCTTCGGACAAAAAAATTCACCTACCTACCTACCCACCTAAAACCTTTTGGGTCTGAGCACAGCAAACCAACATTTTTTTAAGGATGGACCCAGGGAGGGAATCCATGTGGGACAGAGGTCTGTAGCTTTAAAGCCCAAGGACTTTTCCACTGAGCGACTAATTGTTATTCATCAGCATATTTATTATTTTAGTTCACAATTATATTTTGAGTCCATGGAAACGCATTGTCGTGCGTTTTTTTCTGGAGCTAAATCTAAACTTCAAATTGATTCAAACCAACAGTTTATTATATGCTGTACATATACACATTTTTCAGACAGCAGATAAGAAGTTAATGTTCAGTTATTGGTCCTCGTTCATCCCCGACACACAGACAGCAACAAACATGACGAACACCCAGACCCTGTTTACCATCGTGTTGAAGGACCCATCTCCTAAGGTAAGACCCTTAGACAAACATGTACATTGTGTGAGAAAGTTATATGCCGTCCTGCTTATCGCAAATACCGTATTGTTTCTAATTAGCTCCCCCGGGGGCGTACATTTTCTGAAAGGGGGGCGCTTATTAGAACGCTAAAAATAAGCATAATAAATTCTTGTTCTTGTTGTGTTACTGAAATATGGAATGAAATTCATAAGTGTGTATACTGTTTCTTGGATTTAAACCACTTTTCTTGGATATTAACCACTTTTACACCTCAAGGTAAGATTATTTTTTTTATAGTGGGGGTGCGCTAATTAGAGGGGGAGCGCTAATTAGAAACAATACGGTACAATTATTAGCAAAACTGTTTCAACACTTAAAGTGGCACACGGCAATCTTGATTTATGTTCACTCAAAATTATTTTAAAAGCAATACAGTTAAATGAAAGTAAACCCCCGTATAGGTTTTATAAGCACTCTGCGGAACGTCGGTGGTTCTACCCAGGTGCCCGCCCGTGCACGAAAATTGCCCGGAGGGGCACCTGGGGTCTTCCTCCACCAGTGGAAGCTGGAAAGTCGCCATATGACCTTAGCTGTTGGTGCGACTATAAAATCTAATTCAATTCAATTATAAGCACTCTATTGACTTCAAAATAACAGATTTCAATAAAGGGAGCTCACTCCAGAATCTAAATTATTACGAGGGTATAGTGATCGCCCATTCGGACTGGTGCATTTTCCCCAGGCTCTACGGTTTCCTCCCACGTCAATACCATGCTACGCTGTCATCCGCCCCATTGAGAATGATTTGTATCAGCGGTGTAGCTTGTTTTGCAATCGACGCGAAAAGTTTATAATTATTAACACCTTACATGCATTATTCTTATTTTTTTCACAGAAAGTATGGCATATTATATCAATATTAATAACTAGAAGGGTATTTTACTGCTGTAGGAAACATAATAAATGCAAATTAAATTATTTTTTTCATTATTTCTCAAAACAAGTAGGATGTTTGTTTTACTTTGATGCGGGGAAATGTGTTCAACAGAAGTCAAGAATTGCTGTGTGTACCTTCAAGATTTGATTTAATGTCAGAGACATTTAACATTAGAGGGACTGGTGAGGATCTGGAGAGGGATTGGTTTCACTACAAATACAAACGAAAATCCTCGTAATGTGCTTTAGTTATGAAATGTGCATATGCAGCGCTTGCACTGGCTATTTTTTTCTTTGCGCAACTACTTTTGACAAATGAAAAAAATTAGAGCCAAATATTTTCATATTGGCACAAACTTGTCAGTGCTCACACTGGCCAGTGTCAATTAAAAAGGAGTGAGTGCCCTCTCAAATGTTTGATTTTTTATATCTCTTTAGGTAACTTTTTTCTAGATAAATAAATGATTACACTTCGAAAATAGACAAAAACAATACTGAAGTTTTACTTCTTTCATTTTAACAATATTGTTTTATTTCCCATGCCGCGCAAATTATATGTCCAGTACACTGTAAGGAAGTTTATAATCAGGTAAATCCAGCATCTAGTGTATGATTGAGTCATAGATAGATAGCAGAGGTGTTATGTGTGACTGAGGTATTATGTAATAACATAAAAAGAGAAACAGCAAAACAAAAACAAATAATTTATATTTTGGTCTGTGGGGTTGAACTGTTATAGGACAAATTATTCTTACAAAACCTCGTAATTATAGGAAGAAAATCATCCAGCAAAGTGTGTATACATTGTCATATTAAAAATATAAGACAATACATGTGCGATGTTTTAATTCGTTTTTATAAACTTGCAACTATGAAAAATGATCTTGTTTACTCTGTCGGCCGCCATTTTTAATTTCTGTGTTGGTCATGTGACTAGCATGTGATCAAGAAAGAATAGATTATATTGTAAATAAAATAAAAATATAACAATAATTCAGTTAGTTATACTTTTAATTGAAACAGTTATAAAACAAATATACTGACAATGGTCAACTGATCAGTACAGTAAACTTGGTCGATTAATTAGGTGTTTAAAAAGTGACAGTAGAATTCTGTATAGTAAATGCAACGGATTCTCCGATTGGCTTACCGCATATGTGGATAAATAACACCGTTTCTGATTGGCTGCATTTGTAATTAGATCCTGCCTGTGTACTCGAGGTGTGATTATTGGACAATGGTCATGCCAATTATCGAACTAACAAACACTACTTAGCAAACATGTAGGTATTTCACAGCTGGGGGATTGAGACACGATTACAGGATGTTTATTGAGTCACTGGTCACTGTGGTCCAATAGTCAATTTTACAGTAATCGGTCATGCATCAGATGCGTGTTAGACTGGATATCAATCTTTTTACTCGCTTTGAGTGTCCTCTATAGAAATAATTAAAGCTGTACCCATCTTTATCTAGGTCGAACATGCTTGTGTAATTGAAAAAAAAAGATTTTGATTCTTTTGCGCAAATCACTTTCGCAAATTTGTTTTTTCTTGCGCCACATTTCATTCTTATGCGCATTTGGCACCATTTGCACGTCCCAGTGCGAGCCCTGATATGCATTAGATTTATAAGCTGAATGTTACCTTCAGTTCAATTATTTTTTTGAAATTGTGTAAAAATCGTGCATTGTGTATGAATTTTTCAGTGTCGAATGGGAGCTCTAGCAGCCTTGGCCGTGTTGGTAGATGGTACAAAAATGCTTCTCAATGCCGCGGAGGACAGGTTTGTACATTTTTCAGAATTTGTCTGATATTCACTCAGGATTTGTACAGGGTGGGGATGAGGGGGAATGGAGGCAGCATGGGGGCCTGGAGCTAGCCAATTCTAAATTTGAGTTATGACATTATAAAAGGTTTCGCCTTAAAAAAAAAGGGCTTGCGTCTCGATCTGAAAGGGACAAAGACAATCTTAATTTTTGTCTTAGACCTCTTGCGGAAAGATCGACTATCACTTTTGCATTCGGTGCAAGTCCTTCCATCAGTGCTTCCAGATTATGTCCAAATTAAACCCCCAACATTTACTGCTGGGGTAGTAAATATTTGTAGGAGGGGCCTATCAAATTACCACTGCTGCACACAGCCTGTCTGTCAACTAAAATAGCTGATGTAAACATTGTCCAACTGTATATTTGAATTGAATCACAATAATATTTCACAAATGAACATTGAAACGTTTCCTATACAGTTATAACCACACACAATCAAGATTTGGTGCCGTTCTGAAGGTCTGTTGACAAACCGCTTTAAATTGTGATGCTTTAGTCTGATTTTGATGATAATACAGAGTAGTTAATAAGCCGTCTGCTGCAGCACACTTGTTGATAAACACAGCCACGTGGGAAATGTTTACATTCTTTATTAGCAAGGGTCATAACCTCATAGGCTCCTCCCGGCAAATTCAAATTGTTTGACAGTTGGTATAAATTATTTTTTGAAATCGTACTTTGCAAATGATTGCCTAAAAAATCAATTACACCAATTGATTTAACATGTTTAAATGTGTATTTGTGCAACTTTTCTTAATTTATTTTACAATAGTTTATTCAAAATTTAGAGATGTGAAACATGCATACTTTATAAAGAAACCTGCCCCAGCGCCATCTTCTGGCTTTTATTTGGCAGTTGGGGCTCTGTTTATCTTGTCTTTTAAGCGTAGCATATTAACCAGACTGCATCACCATGTCTTTTATCGACCTGACATGGTGAACAAATATTTTCTTTGCCATTCTGGAATGACACCATCCTCTCTTCTAGATCATCTCTAGGCCCTGTAAAATCTGCAGACAATTCATGATTTGCTTCATGATGAATAATCGTTTGATAATGTTTAACGCTTTGTTATGTTTCATCGATGATAATAAGACACATTCACCCCATTCTCAGTGGTCCTGGGTTCCACTATTAATTCCAAAAACAGATTGATAATATTTAACCCTTTGTGATATTTCAGTGATGATAAGAAGATACGTTCGTGATGATAAGAAGATATGTTCACCCCATTCTCAGTGGTCCTTGGTTCCACCATTAATCTGAAAATAGATAGATAATATTTAACCCTTTGTTATATTTCAGTGATGATAAGAAAATACGTTTACCCTCATTCTCAGTGGTCCTGGGTTTCACCATTAATTTAAAAATAGATTGATAATATTTAACCCTTTGTGACATTTCAGTGATGATCCGAAGACATCCACATTTACCCCATCTCAGTGGTCCTGGGTTTCACCATTAATCTAAAAATGGATTGATAATAGTTAACCCTTTGTGACATTTCAGTGATGATAAGAAGACATCCACATTTACCCCATTCTCGGTGGTCCTGGGTTCCACCATTAAGGAGATACACAGATGCCTGCTACTTGCCTTGGTGTCCGAGGAATACCCCATAACTCTTACACAACTTATTAAGGTAACTCTTACACAACTTATTAAGGTAACTCTTACACAGCTTATTAAGGTAACTCTTACACAGCTTATTAAGGTTACTCTTACACAACTTATTACGGTAACTCTTACACAACTTATTAAGGTAACTCTTGCACAACTTATTAAGGTAACTCTTACACAGCTTATTAAGGTAACTCTTACACAACTTATTAAGGTAACTCTTGCACAGCTTATTAAGGTAACTCTTACACAACTTATTAAGGTAACTCTTACACAGCTTATTAAGGTAACTCTTGCACAGCTGAAGGGAGATAATTCATTGATAATGTTTACTCTTTGTGGTGTACCATTGCCTAGGTGTCCGAGGAATACCACATAACCCTTACACTGCTGATTAAGGTAACTCTTGCACAACTGAAGGTAGATATTAAACTCCTTGATAATGTGTAACCCTTTGTCATTTTTTATTTTGGAGATTCAAAGCTTTGGTGTCCGAGGATTACCCTATAACTCTCACACAACTTAAGGTAACTCTTAAACAACTGAAGTTGGGTAACTATTTGATAAAAACTTAGTTTCATAGTCATTCCAACCTGCAGAGTATGATACTCATGGGTATCTGGTTCAAATAGGGAAATCCAAGCCTCTCTGTAACTATAGTGGTCTTGGTAGGTTCCAGTCTAAACGGTTATAGAGAGGGTTGGAACCGTCCGTTTGTCCATCCGAAACAAACGTAATTCTGCCATAGCTTTCTGCCAAAGAACTTAGGGATTTCCATGAAACTTCACACAAATGTTAACCATAATCAGGGCTTTATTTCCTTCATAAACAGGGGCCGATATTCGGTCCCTTCCACTAGGAAAACAGACTACTTTCCCTCCACTTTGGCTAAGATAATTCCCCTAACAAAAAAAATAAATATATAATTAGGATACATTTATAGAACACATTTTATCTAAAATGTACCTCTTTTGCATTTTGCACACCCAAATCTTTAATTTCTGCCTAATACACTGTTCCCCCTATATATCTCCAAATCGCTTTTTTTTTCACCTTTTACTCGAAAAATCGCCCATTTTCCCCCCTATTGAAGGGCCTGGGCCTCTTCCCCTATTTCTGAAAAAAAGCCCTTATAATAAAAGGTGTGTCTCGTGTAAGAATCGGGTCCGTACCGCAAAGTTCAGTTTGAAAGGTGGCAGGCAGAATAGTCATAATACAGACTACTGTACAACCACATTATTTATATGCAAATTGCTTTTCTACCTATCAGCTTAATGACACACTGTGATAAAAAACAAACAGCTTGTTTTTTTCACTCGAATATCTAGCTCAAGTTTTAATCCCATTACATCTCACCTGTGCCGCACATCATGTGCAATTTATCAAGCATGAATGGAATAGACATTAAGAACATTATGTCAAGTTTTAGTCATCACCAATCCCCATTCCAATTCAATGTTTTCAACACATGTAAGGTTATAATTTATATGATGGTCGATTTTTTGTGGTGCAGGCAGACCACCCACTCTTCCTGGGTAGAACCAGTACTGTACACCTCCCGCCATCCGTAAGAAACGACACTTCAATTGTTAAAAGTTAAAGAACACAATTCGTTCATCTTCACAAATGCTCAAGAATCCTGCAAGTTTACCATCATTGATTTATTATTTTTCATGAACCATTTATGTGATTACAACATGCATGTCATTTCTTCTTCACCATTTCAGTGTTTTGGGACTGTAATAGCCAATGTACCGTACCACCGGATGAGGCCTGGATTACTGAGTCGGATCGTCAAACAAATCAGGCACTTTATTAATCATAGAGGTAACTGCTTTGTTAAATTTGACTCTAGTAATTGATCTGATTTTGTTTAAGCTTCCGATGAAGTCAGAGTGATTTGAAGTCGTAGGGATATAGATTTGGCATTGTCCGTCCCTCCATCCGTCCCTCCATCCGTTCATCCGTCCGTTACAGTTATCGTGTCTGCTCCATAACTCTTACACGCATGGAGGGATTTTAAAATGAATTGACACAAATACTCACCTCATCAAGACAACTTGCAGAACTTAACACCCGGCAGGGCAGGAAAATTATGGAATAGTCTACTCGTCCTGTAGGACTAGTGGTTTGGAAATCTTACTCGTCCTTCAAAAAATCTACTCGTCCTACAAAAAACAAGTTATATCATGCTTTGTTTATTAACTAAAACCAACACTGTATTTTAATGTGGTTAGTATTTACTGATTCACAACAAAACTTCTAAATAAATAGTCAAATTCACTATTTGTTTATTTTTTCAAACACTTTGTGCTTGCCACAAACAGCTGGTCATAAATGTCAGAATTATTTGGGTCTATCCTCATGTTTTCACTGTTCATTTCGCTGTTATTTGGTTATGCTCAATAATCTGCTTTAATACTTACAGACAGTGCCACTTTAAAGTTTGTTGTTATATTTTCGTAAAACATAACAATATTGAGAAAGTAAGTTAAAAAAAAATTTTTTTTTTACCCCACCCACTCCACCAAATATTGGGCGCGATTTTTCAAAAACGGCCGTGCAAATTATGAAACAAATTCAGTACGATGTACAGTAGTACGAATCTAATTGTGGACGAAGAACGAAATTTCGTAGGAGTTGTCGTTCTTGAATTCATTCTATTTTTAGAAGCAAGTCTGCTGCTTATCAACAAGTAAACATCCGGTTTTGATTTTAACTGCGCAAATATCGTATTTCTAGCTAGACACGCGATTTAAGCTAGAAAAAAATAATTAGCTCATCAATTTTTTCACTTGTCCGACAGGACGACCAGACAGGAAAACTTACTCGTCCTGCACGAGGTGTCACTCGTCATGACGAGCGGACGAGTGGATTTTTCCTGCCCTGCCCGGGTCTGGATCTTCAAGGTCTCGGTCATAAAGGTCATATACTTCTGATATGCATATAATTAGATCCATTTCAAGTTCGTTCCAAAACTCGCATGCATGGACGGATTTTCAAATAAATTGGTACAAATATTCACCTCCTTAAGATGACGTGCAGAACCCAAACCTGAGTCTGTTTCTTCACGGTCATAATGGTCATATATTTTTTATAGGCGTATAATAAAGTCCGTTTGATGACAGTTCATCCCTTGAAAAGTATCTCAATATATCTTCTGTGCTCTGAATGTGCTTTGAAATAAATGACTGTATCTTATCTTTTGTAGATCCCAATGTCAGGGTTGCCTGCCTTACGTGCCTAGGCTCCATGTCTGGTATACAACCCCCTCTTATGGAAGTGTGCCACATCATTCAGTCACCTAAACCCCCTGTCTCATCGAAACCACCCATTGCCATAGAAACAGATCGGGCGGTCAGAGAATCAGACACCGGCTCATCCACCGGACAAAACATCCCTCAAGAGTTGGATTCAGGATTCAGCAGCAGCATTCCAAATGTAAACCTGAGCTCTTCATTTGGAGGTACAAGTACTGGGGAGCACTCAGGGGGGACAACTCCGAGGAAAGGAACTGCAAGCTCCTCAGGGACCCAGACTCCGGTGTTTTCCGATAAGTTTTTACAGGCACAGGCTAGAGACATTTCATGGGTTGTGAAACTTTGTGTAAAGAATATCCTACCGCAGTATACATCTGACACGGTGCTTGGAATGGAGGACGCGTATGTCGAGCCTCTCCCCGTCAGACTAGAGTCTTTGCAAGTATTAGCTCATCTGACCAAGGGATACTTCCCTATCATAAGGTATGAAAGACTTATTATTTTATAAGAATATTTATCATTTTCAAACTTACTCGCAAATTGTTAAAGGTGAACATGCAGGGGAGATAACCTCAGTTGTGGTGAACATGCAGGGGAGATAACCTCAGTTGTGGTGAACAGGCAGGGGAGATAACCTCATTTGTGGTGAACATGCAGGGAAGATAACCTCATTTGTGGTGAACATGCAGTGCAGGGGAGATAACCTCAGTGTGGTGAACATGCAGTGCAGGGGAGATAACCTCAGTTGTGGTGAACATGCAGGGGAGATAACCTTAGTTGTGGTGAACATGCAGGGGAGATAACCTCATTTGTGGTGAACATGCAGGGAGATAACCTCAGTTGTGGTGAACATGCAGGGAAGATAACCTCAGTTGTGGTGAACATGCAGGGAAGATAACCTCAGTTGTGGTGAACATGCAGGGGAGATAACCTCATTTGTAATGTGGTCTGTCGAATAATCAAATCATGCAATTTTGTATTTTCTAAGACACTTTGATTTCATTTGGTTGGTTTTTAACGTCATTTTTCAACACATTTTAGACGATGTATGATGGTTGATTTTTTGTGTTGGAGGCAGACCACTCACTTATTCCTGTACAGAACCAGTACTGTATACCTCTCGCCATCTATAGGAAATAACACTTTCCCACTTAAAAAGTTTAGTTCCTAGTGGGATTCGAACCCGCAGCGGTGAGAGGTGAGAAAGTTTTAGATGCAGCATCTTTACTATCCCAGACACGGAGGCACTCTACTGTGACATAACTCTACTGTGACATAACTCTACTGTGACATAACTCTACTGTGACATAACTCTTCTAAAATATTTGCAACATGTCGACTTATTATAAGTTGAAAACGTATATTTTATTTTTCGCAATATGTTTGCAGAAATTGTGTTCCACTTCTACAAGAGCTTGTACATAAATGTTACTGCGATAAAGACCCTGTGATAAAACTGCATACCGCAAAGGTAAGAAGATAAAAAGTAACAATTTATAACTTTCACATTCGGTCAACTTCCGGTAGGTCGAGATATTCAGTAGCAGAAAATAAAGGGGATTACGTGGACTTTATCCTCAATCTCTATATTAAAAATGAAAATATTAGACCATGATTTATGTTCAATTTATCCACATTGGTGTTTTAAAATCAGACAACACCAAAAGAAAATACATAGATGTGCACAAAAAACAAAGCTTTTAATATAATGATCACTACAAACCAGTTTTATAAAGGGCTAAAGTCAGTTGAGCACCTACGATAAACACCGAGTTTACCCCCTACCAGAATGTGGAGGTCTTTTATTTTATTGATCACTGATTGGTCAAATTATTTTGATGATGTCATGTGAAAGTTGTGAATAATGATCAAATGATTGCATGTATGGCTCCGGGTCTTTTCGTGCCAAAACCAGTTCGTCCCGGGATGTTTCGTCCGGGATGTTTCATGCCAATACATTTTTGGGATGTTTCGTGCCTTCTCTCGAGATGTTTCGTGCCACTAATCCAGATGAGTTATATTAGTTTTGTAGAATATATTTTCAAGACATTATAGAAAAAATCCCGTAATTATAAAATGATATTTCATTCTTCTTCTATAATGCATAATGTTTTAAGAAATAAATATTTATTATTATTATTATTATTATATTATGACATACTAATACTAAACAAATAAAAACTGTTATCATGTATCGATTAGTCTGGATTGTAAACGTTTAATTTGATTATTATATTACTTTAGTATAATTACATTATATAAGCTGGCGAATGTATGTGCTAACTTCAGATTTCGAGTCAATGTTTGCTCCAGTTTGAACTGTTGTTTTTTAGTGTTTTAGTTTTCTAATTTTGAATTTAATACCTTTGTTATCTGTAAAATAAATAAATAACTAAAATCTAAGAAATCTTCTTATTTCCTCTCTTAGTCTACGTGTAATTTTTTTTTTTTTATTAATTGTTTCATGTTCTCACTATCTTCATATTTAGTGAACTTGTTAGGCTACAAACATGATG
This sequence comes from Cyrtodaria siliqua, assembly GCA_037043455.1. Lineage (NCBI taxonomy): Eukaryota > Metazoa > Mollusca > Bivalvia > Adapedonta > Hiatellidae > Cyrtodaria > Cyrtodaria siliqua. The sequence continues at coordinate 47,927 of JAWPHD010006731.1, read as the reverse complement.
TGTATGTCTACTTGCTGAATAAAGATATTTGCATTATTTTATATTTAGAATATTGTTATTAATTTATTCCGAAAGACAGGTGTAATCAAATTATATGGTGTGATAATAATAATAATACACCCTCCCGCGACCCCCTGCGTTTTCTCACATTAGCAATGCATCTGCTTATCCGTTTCACACTCAGTTGGTTATTGCTATCATTATAGACATCACGGGCATCCTAATTATGTTAATTCTCGTCGTTTAATTTATAACTCTGAACTTGAGGTTGTGTATTCTGCTAGTAGTGTTACTTTCCGAGTCCGACACATCAAATATGGTATATCCTACAAATTAGACATGTGACATATTAAACCCGGCAAATTGCAACATTTACAAGAAAGAGTTTGATAATTAAAGTTCCATAGTAAAGTTAGAATGTTGACAACCGGTTAAAAACTCAAACCTGATTAGAATTGTGGGAAACTTACTTTATCATGCAAATAAGCATGTCTGCTATTAAACATCGACAAGGAAATAGGGGGTTTAATACCTGCTAAGAACCATTTCTTCAGTTGTATACTAACACCGGGTCAAAGGTATTGTTTACCCCTTGCAATTTCGTACCCTGTCTACTTTCACTTCTGAAATGTGTATCAAAAACTGTCAAAAACATGATGAGCTCCCTTTTCAAATATCAACAACATGTCTTGCCAAAAAATAACAGGAAATTGCACTAAAAAAAGTTTTTAAAAAAGAAAAAAAAATTAGCACTCTTTAATACAGAACTACTTTCGCTTGCACCAGGCGAGCACATCCGGCTGATTTAGTGTAATTAAACCTAAATATAAAAAAACAAATTTGCACCAAACATCCCGGACGAAACATCCCTGGCAAGAAACATCCCTGGCACGAACTGGTTTTGGCACGAAATGACCCAGAGCCGCATGTATATGCCTGACAGATGTCAGATCAACTTCGAAGGTTTTTCCTCAGCTATGAATCTCAATTTAAACACAAACTTTAAGATTTACATTTTTTGCAAAACAAATTAGTTTAAACATGTTTTATTTCCATATTATACAACATGCATATATAAATAGTCAACATTAATACAATTGGAGCGAAAAAAAAACAATCTTATAAAGTTCCTCTCCTTGGTATTTAACAAATGCATTTGATGTTGGCGGTAAATACAGTTTAACATCAAAATGGCTACTTGTTTTTATACATATCTTATTTAGCGTAAAAGGAAAGAAAAAATAACTTGATACAAACAGGTCTTAGGGAAAAGAAGAAAAAAATGGCGTGTTATTCTAGTGTGGCAGCACTATACAATTGAGCATAGAGCTCTCTGCTACAAGTAGACACCGTCGTTATATCATAGAAAGATTGTCAAAAGAGACGCTAACCAATCATATACATACTGTACAGTAAACATGTCGCAAATTCTCAAGGGTAAATTATCAACACAGAAGTTACTGTCACAGTGCAAGACTCGCACTATTGTTAAACAAATTTTGAGGGAACAAATTTTAAAGAAACAAATTTTGAGGGAGTATCTAACATGGTTTATTAAACTACTCAATGCTGATTGGTTATTGAGGAGTTTTTAAAAGTGCTATCAATACCGATGACATCACGTACTTCAACCGTTAGGATGTCATTTTAAATGATTTTCAACGTCGTAAAACATCCAAACCAACATTTATGTTAATTTAAAGCAACGTTACGTTCAAACAACAATTGTTAATTGTTAACAACACGATAAAGCTGTATATTTTCTTCGTTTGGTACTGAGAGTGGACTTACAATGTAAGTTGTGAGAATTCATTTGTGGCCCTTGGTATCAATGGTCTTCAAGTCCTGGCCACCAGTAACTGATCTGGGATAATATAAACCTGCTGGAAATATTTTGTTTCTTAAAAAATAGGAGTCATCCCGTTGGTTAGTCAGTCGTTCGGTTGGTTGGGCTGTTCAATATCTTGTCCACACTATTCCTCCATAATCCTTTGATGGATTTTCACCAAACTTTGTGAGAAGTGTCGGTATGAAGTGGAAATGCGCAACAACATCGTCTTGTTCTGGTTCAATGTTTTTTAACAGAGTTATGGCCATTTGAATATTTTTACACAGAAATCTTGTCTGCGCTTGATAAGAGTGTAATTCGGCCAAACCTGTTCTGTTTCTTTCTATTTCAGTTATTAGATGAGTTTACTCAGGTGTTGCTGCAAGACCTGCAGAATAAAAACTCTGATACGTCAGCTGTGGAGAGACTTGATAAAAAACAGGTGATTATTTGTCAGGTGTTTGATTAAAGGGTCATGAGACAATCTTGATCTGCGGGGTCATGAGACAATCATCATCTGCGGGGTCATGAGACAATCTTGATCCGTGGCATCACTTTAGACTTTCTACAAAATTGGAGTATTTGCAAATCTTTGATAATCATTTTTATAGTTCAAAACAATCTTTGACATAAAAGTAATGAAAATATGGTAAAATGACAAAAACAAATTATTTTTTTCTCTCCCGTATCTGTGTAAATCGAAGAGGCTTGATTTTTTCTTCATGCTTAAATACTTCCTGACAATATTAAACAAAATAACTGTTATAATTTAGTGTAACAATGACAGAACACAAGATGTTTTATTTACATCCAGTTAAAGAAAAAAATAGATAAAAAAAGATGGCATGCCTTTTTCCAATTTAATTGGTCAACTCATATAAATGTATACTCACACTTGAGGATGCATATACCTGTAAGCCATACCGAGCCTACACATGGCTTTAAAACATTATAATTAAAATACAGTTGTTTTTTAAATAAGAACAAAAAGGGAGGGATGTAAACTTCACACACATATTTAAACTACAGGACAGCAGAATGTTTCTAACAAAAGTAGGTCAAATTGAATGACCCTCACCTATTTTTTGCACTTTCTGTATTGAATTTCGTATTCAAGTTTTACATCCAAGCTTTTGGTCAAGTCTATTTCTAAGACACAAGAAACCGTAGATCTTTCAAACTTCACGCATGTTTACATCTATATGACGGCAGTATGCTCCAATTAAAAGTAGGTCAGAATGAATGACCTTAATCTACTTCTATATTTTGTTTATTATCTACGAGGCAATATTACCCTCTGGTTTCAGGTGATGGATTTCTGGCTGTCCCTGCTGAATGGCCCCATTCAGGACATATTACAGAACCCTAGCCACGGGGCTGTGAGGGCCACCACGTGTGACTGTATAGCCAATATCGGGGATGAAATCTTCACGTCAATTCCAGTAAGTACACATGTGACTTGTTGTCGGTATGATCAAAATGTGTTACATGTCTTCCCATATGCCAGTCTACACATTGACAGTGGGGAGGAAATGTTGGGATAGACATGTCTTCCCATATGCCAGTCTACACATTGACAGTGGGGAGGACATGTTAGGATAGACATGTCTTCCCATATGCCAGTCTAGACATTGACAGTGGGGAGGGAATGCTGTGTTACATGTCTTCCCATATGCCAGTCTACACAATGACAGTGGGGAGGAAATGTTAGGATAGACATGTCTTCCCATATGCCAGTCTAGACATTGACAGTGGGGAGGGAATGCTGTGTTACATGTCTTCCCATATGCCAGTCTACACAATGACAGTGGGGAGGAAATGTTAGGATAGACATGTCTTCCCATATGCCAGTCTACACATTGACAGTGGGGAGGGAATGCTGTGTTACATGTCTTCCCATATGCCAGTCTACACAATGACAGTGGGGAGGAAATGTTAGGATAGACATGTCTTCCCATATGCCAGTGTACACATTGACAGAGTGGGGGGGGGGGGGGGGGGGGGGGGGGGGGGGGGGGAAATGTTAGGATAGACATGTCTTCCCATATGCCAGTCTACACATTAAATGTTAGGATAGACATGTCGTCCCATATGCCAGTCTACACATTGACAGTGGGGAGGGAATGCTGTGTTATATGTCTTCCCATATGCCAGTCTACACAATGACAGTGGGGAGGAAATGTTAGGATAGACATGTCTTCCCATATGCCAGTCTACACATTAACAGTGGGGAGGGAATGCTGTGTTACATGTCTTCCCATATGTCAGTCTACACATTGACAGTGGGGAGGAAATGTTAGGATAGACATGTCTTCCCATATGCCAGTGTACACATTGACAGAGTGGGGGGGGGGGGGGGGGGGGAAATGTTAGGATAGACATGTCTTCCCATATGCCAGTCTAGACATTGACAGAGTGGGGGGGGGGGGGGGGGGGAAATGTTAGGATAGACATGATGTCTTCCCATATGCCAGTGTACACATTGACAGAGTGGGGGTGGGGGGGGGGGGGGGGGGGAAATGTTAGGATAGACATGTCTTCCCATATGCCAGTCTACACATTGACAGTGGGGGGGGGGGGGGATGTTAGGATAGACATGTCTTCCCATATGCCAGTCTACACATTGACAGTGGGAGGAAATGTTAGGATAGACATGTCTTCCCATATGCCAGTGTACACATTGACAGAGTGGGGGGGGGGGGGGGGGGGGGAAATGTTAGGATAGACATGATGTCTTCCCATATGCCAGTGTACACATTGACAGAGTGGGGGTGGGGGGGGGGGGGGGGGAAATGTTAGGATAGACATGTCTTCCCATATGCCAGTCTACACATTGACAGTGGGGGGGGGGGGGGGGGATGTTAGGATAGACATGTCTTCCCATATGCCAGTCTACACATTGACAGTGGGAGGAAATGTTAGGATAGACATGTCTTCCCATATGCCAGTGAACACATTGACAGAGTGTGGGGGGGGGGGGGGGGGAAATGTTAGGATAGACATGTCTTCCCATATGCCAGTCTACACATTGACAGTGGGGGGGGGGGGGGGAATGTTAGGATAGACATGTCTTCCCATATGCCAGTCTATACATTGACAGTGGGGGGGGGGGAATGTTAGGATAGACATGTCTTCCCATATGCCAGTCTACACATTGACAGTGGGGGGGAAATGTTAGTATAGTTATACATTATGAGAATCTTTCATGTGTGTCCGGTGACGATCAGGAATTCCAACATGAGGTATAATTGTTATCCCCGACAAAGGCGGAGGGATATTTATTAGGCGTTGTCTGTCCGTCCGTCCGTCTGGAGCCATATCTTCATAACTGCAGTTGGATTTTCATTACACTTGGTAATAATGTTATCCTGATAGTGGGAAGACATGTGGCTATTTTTTTTCAAAAACACTTATATCTAGCAGATATTCAAATTTGTGAAGGCTCAAGGTCATGATTTATACTAATTAAAAAAAAATCCGAACACATTTCTTCCACTTGAGGACAATACATCATTCGGCCGGGGATATCAGTTCATTGAATTTGCTTGTTTTTTTCGGAACCGTGACTCTGCCGAAGTTCCAGTAAAAAAAGTTATACCGAGGGTTGGAATTTCCCTATCAGAACCGATACCCATGATTGATTATTTTTCTTGCAAACCATTTACATTCTGCACATTGACGTCACCAACTACTAAAGTTTTGCATCATTGTTGATATCAGTGTGTGACTTTCATCTTCTCCCATGTGTAAGATCAGGCTTTTCATCACCCATGTAAAATGAGGATTTTAAGAATCTTTCACGGGTATCCGGTGAAGATAGGGAATTCCAAACAGAGGTATAAGTGTTTTTATCGGGACAGAGGCTCTCATCCCCGACTCTATCACAGATTTTATTTTCTTGTATACCAGATAAGGATTTCTTGTATACCAGATAAGGTTTCTTGCATACCGGATTACATGAATCTTTCATGGGTATCTGGTGAAGATAGGAAATTCCAACACGAGGTGTGTTTTTATCAATATAATACCACTTACCGGTATACCAACACTTCCCTATCTGAACCGAATACCCATGATAGATTCTTTTTCTTGCATATCAGAAACATGTTGTGCATCGACGATGCCAGCTACTAATGTTTACATGTTTTCCTGCATACAGGATGTTGGCGCGCGTGAATTTTATCTCGACCTTAGGGTGAGATGGAAATATCTAGCCCCGGTAAAATGGTGGATATCCTTGTCCGGTATGCAAAAAAACTTTACTTGCATACCGGACAAGGCAATCCTTCATTTTACCGGGGCTAGATTATAAGAATCCATCATGGGTATCCGGTGAAGATAGGGAATTCCAGCCCGAGGTATAAATGTTTTTATCGGAAACGAGGCTCTGCCGAGTTTCCGATTAAAACACTTATACCGAGGCTTGGGATTCTCTATCTGTACCGAATACCCATGATAGATTCTTTTTCTTGCATATCAGAGACATGTTGTGCGTTGACACCGCCAGCTACTAAAGTTTTGCATGTTTTCCTGCATACCGGATGTTGGCGCGCGTGAATTTTATCTTGACCCTAGGGTGAGATGGAAATATCTAGCCCCAGTAAAATGACGGATATCCTTGTCCGGTATGCAAGAAATTTCCGTCTTACCCTAGAGTTGAGATAAAATTAGCGCACCGCGCTCACCAACTTCCTGTATGCAGGAAAACATGCAAAACGTCAATAGCTGGTGGCGTCAGTGCACAACATGTCTCTGATATGCAAGAAAAAAATCTATCATGGTGATTCGGTTCAGATAGGGAAGTGTTGATATAAATGGTATTATATTGGTTCCAATAAAAACACACCTCGGGTTGGAATTTCCTATTTTCACCGGATACCCATGAAAGATTCTTGTAATCCGGTATGCAAGAAATCTTATCTGGTATACAAGAAATCCTTATCTGGTATACAAAAAAAATAAAATCTGTGACAGTCGGGGATGAGATATTTACATCTGTTCCAATATTAAGCTGGTGTTTCTTTTTTTATAATATAATATCTTTATTTTCAACATTATTTTCATACATGGTTTATATATACATTTTGATTTAAAACATATATAATAAAGTGTAGACTTAAAGATAATACGATGTTTTTGGTTTTTTGTGGAAGATTTCTGCCCGATCATGTTGTTTTTTAAATGGGTTATATTTTTACCATTCATACTAAAAGAGAGAAAATTCAGCAACAACAACAAACAATACCAAAACAACAACAACAACAACAAAAAGAAAAAATCCCCAATACCCGTCGCATTATGTATTTTGATTATTTACTCATTTAAATGCCTATGCTTGTAAGTTATTTTATTTAAAATTGACTACTAATAATGGCACTATTTCTCGTTTTGTTGAAAGAAGAAAAAGGAGCTGTAATCTTCCACATATATATGTAACAAAATATCTATACAATGTTCCATTAATACAATTTGTTGGAATAAAGTTGTTGGTTCTTAAATAAAAAAAAGGAAGAGTATTTTCCTGAAATATTATACAGAATTCAATGACTAAATATATTAAATTTAAAATGTTTTCAAGAACAATCAATTTGCTTACTTGGGAATTACAATGTCAACACATTGAATACTATATAATACCACAAAGGAAAAAAACCTATGGAGCGAAATGTGGTCTAGAAAAAAAAGAAGATTTACTAAGTGTAATTAGAAAAAAGAATGAAAAAATAAATAAATTTATAATATTAAAAAACAAAACAAAAAACAACGAATACCAGCCAAGGTGATGTTTAACATTATTTATTTTTAAAGAGTAACTATGGACGTGCGTTTTCCCTTTCAAAAACAAGATATGAAAATTAATTTAGGAGAAAGGATCTCCATTTGCTGTTATGTTTGTCTATTTTGTCATTTTTAAGAGCAATTTCTTTTTCTATTTCTATACTTTTAAATAAATATGTTTTGTAACCTAAACAACTTGGAATGGTTTTCCTACATTTGTTTATGTAAATGAAGTATTTTGCATTTATAATTATGAAATTCAATACATTTACATGTGTTTGCGTATTAACTATACCAAAGGTTATATTTTGCAAACTCAAGTTAATATGTATGTCATGTGTAATTAAGAACCTATGCAAATCTGACCAGAAAGATTGTATATGCATACATTCCCAAAATAAATGATTTACTGTTTCTTTTTGCATTGCACAGAAATCGCAAAGATTAGAATTAGCAATTTTAAATTTCAGTAATTTTGTATTGGTTGCTACAATCCTCATAAGATATTTATATTGGAAATTGCGCAATTTTGTTGAAATAGTTGAATATATTGGTATAGTGTAAATGTTTTTCCACTCTAGATTAGCGTTTTGAAACTCTTGTTCCCAACTGTGTTGTTGTATAATATCATTGTTAATCTCGTTTCGTAATTGATGATTGTACAAAAATTTGTTTGTATAATTGGATTTTTGAAGTTTTTCTAAAAGATTTGGTGTAACGTTTTGTGCATTGATTTGTTCGTTTTTTATTTTATTTTTGAAATTTTGGGGAATACATGATATTAATGATGTATACTTGAGAAAATCTCTCTGTGGTATGTCATATAGGTAAGCAAAAAATTCAAAATTATAAAATTGTTTGCGTCTATAATCATATATGTGTTCAAAATATTTTATACCCTTATAAAGCCAGTCTCTATAATATATTGGTTTGCCGTTTACTTTTATGTTCGAGTTATTCCATATTATACTTTTGCTTACTGTTTTAACTTCAGCGTATTTATTTATTTTTTCCCATGCACTAAGTATATTTTGTAAAAAAAGTTTTTTTTCGAACATTTTTTTGATATCGTTTTCATTAATGTTGCATTCAAAAATTGTATTTCCTCCATATTTTTCTAATTCATATAAATATATTTGTTTCCATTGACCGGCTGTATTGTCCATTAACCTTTTTATCCAGCTGGCTTTAAGCGAGTATATAAATTTCTGTATATCAATCATTTTAATACCCCCATTCTCGTAATCTTGTATAAGTGTGGCTTTTTTAATTTTGCTTGGTTTATTGTCCCAAAGAAATTTGAACATAATATCGTTTATTTCTTTAATTGTTTCGTTTGGTGGATCGGGTAGTACGGTTAGTGGATATATTAACTTTGGAAGAGCAAAAGTTTTTAAAACAGTAATTTTTCCAAGTAGGGTTAGTTTTCTATGCTGCCAACTTTTTAAACAATTTTTGAACTGTTCTAGTTTAGGTTCCAGATTAAGTTTAAAAACATCAATCTTGTTTGTATTGAAAACCATTCCAAGTCCAAGAGCTTTTGCTTTTTCAGATGACCATGTAAACTTTCGATTTTCTAAAAATTGTATTTGACTGTTTTTCATTGAACCTACTCTTAAAACACTGCATTTTGAGGTGTTGAGTCTCAAACCAGATATATTTCCAAAAGAATCCAAAGTATGAATTAGTTTCTCAAATGACTGTTTTGATCCATCAGTTAAGAAAGTTGCATCATCCGCAAATAATGTGTTTTTAATCTCAATGTCTGCTACAGTAATGCCTTTTATATCCTTATTGTTTTTTATTTCAAATGAGAGCAATTCTATACATATAATAAACAGATACGGTGATAGTGGGCATCCCTGTCGAACCCCTCGTTTAATCGAGAAAAAATCAGTTATGTGCCCATTATTAATGACACTACTTTTAGCGTCGTTGTAAAATAGCTCTATCCATTTAATAAAATTATCTCCAAAATTAAAATGTCTTAAGGTATTAATTAAAAACATATGATTTATGCTATCAAATGCTTTCTCGAAATCGGAAAATAATAGCAGTCCTGGAACATTGTGTTCTTCAACATGATCTAAAACTTCAAATAAAAGACGTATGTTTTCTCCAATATATCTTCCTTTTAAGAAGCCAGTTTGAGAGCTATCTATTATTGTTAATATGACGCGTTTTACCCTATTTGCAATAGCTTTTGTAGCGATTTTATAATCTGTATTAAGTAGACTAATTCGGCGCCAGTTTTCTAAAAATGTTGTATCTTTTCCAGATTTTGGAATCAGTGTTATATAACTTTGTTTTGAAGTTCATTTAGATGTCCACATCTAAAAGAATAGTTAAGTGAATTAATGAGAAAGCATTTGATGTCGTTCCAAAATATTTTATAAAATTCAGTGGTTAATCCGTCAGAACCAGGACTTTTTTCGTTTTTCATTTCCTTTAAAGCCGCAGCACATTCAAACTCCGTTAAAACTCCTTCACATTTTTAGCTCAACTGATCAGAGATCAGCGGAGCTTATGCCGTGGTGCGGTGTCCGTCGTCCGTCCGTCCGTCTGTCCGTCTGTCCGTCTGTCCGTCTGTCTGTCCGTAAACTTTTATTTGTAGCGACTTCACAGCTGAAACTACTGGATGGATATTCATGAAACTTTACAGAAATGTTGCCCATAAAGTCTAGTTGATCCTAGCAAAAATTCATGTTGATGTGAAATCCAAGATGGCCGCCAAAGCTAAAAATAGAGTTTTAAAATACAAGTTTGTAGCGACTTCTTCTTGAAAACTATAAGTGATATTGATATGGGACTTTTTCTAAAATGATCAGCATGACATGATGTTGATCCTAGTCAAAAATCGTTTTGATTCAACGTTAAACATGGCTGCCAGCGGCCATCTTTGTTTACATAGAGTTATATAGTAAAAACTTGTAGCGACTACTTCTCTGAAACTACTTGGCGGATTGTCATGAAACTTTACAGGAATGTTGCTCTTGATGTGTAATTGATCCTAGAAAAATTTCAGGTCGGCCGGAAATTCAAGATGGCCGTCACAGCTAAAAATAGATTTTTAAAAAATAAGTTTGTAGCGACTACTTCTTGAAAACTATAAATGATATTGATATGGGACTTTTTCTAAAATGATCAGCATTACATGATGTTGATCCTAGTCAAAAATCGTTTTGATTCAACGTTAAACATGGCTGCCAGCGGCCATCTTTGTTTACATAGAGTTATATAGTAAAAACTTGTAGCGACTACTCCTCTGAAACTACTTGGCGGATTGTCATGAAACTTTACAGGAATGTTGCTCTTGATGTCTAATTGATCCTATCAAAATTTCAGGTCGGCCTGAAATTCAAGATGGCCGTCACAGCTAAAAATAGATTTTTAAAAAATAAGTTTGTAGCGACTACTTCTTGAAAACTATAAGTGATATTGATATGGGACTTTTTCTAAAATGATCAGCATGACATGATGTAGATCCTTGTGGAAAATTATTTTGATTCGACGTTAAACATGGCTGCCAGTGGCCATCTTTGGTTACATAGAGTTATATAGTAAAAACTGGTAGCGACTACTCCTCTGAAACTACTTGACGGATGTTCATGAAACTTCACAGGAATGTTGCTCTTGATGTCTAGTTGATCCTAGAAAAATTTCAGGTCGGCCGGAAATTCAAGATGGCCACCACAGCTAAAAATAGATTTAAAATAAATAAATTTGTAGCGACTACTTCTTCAAAACAATAAGAGATATTGATATGGGACTTTTTCTAAAATGATCAGTATGACATGATGTTGGTCCTTGTCGAAAATCGTTTTGATTTGACCTTAAACATGGCTGCTTTGTTTACATAGAGTTATATAATGAAAACTTGTAGCGACTACTTCTTTGAAACTACCTGACGGATTTTCATGAAACTTTACAGGAATGTTGCTCTTAATGTCTTATTGATCTTAGCAAAATTTCAGGTCGGCCTGAAATTCAAGATGGCCGCCACGGTTAAAAATAGATTTTCAAAAAACAAGTCTGTAGCGACTACTTCCTGAAATCAAAATCAATCAGTAGAGCTTCAAGGTCATGGACCTCTTGTTGTTTTTCAGTTTCGTTAAGTTTTGGAATAGAATCATTATAGAAATCTTTATCCGATGATATTTGTTTTGTTTCTGTGTATAATTTTGAATAATATTCGTTGAGAGCTTTTAAAATATCTTTTGTGTTTGAAACAATGTTTTCTTTAACTTTTAACCTATTTATTGTTTTGCTTTCAGCCTTTTTCTTTTCTAAATTTGAAAAATATCTAGTATTTCTTTCATCATTTTCAACCTTTTCTGATTTTGAACGCAAAATAAAACCGTTTAATCTATTCTCTAGTATTTTTTCGAGTTCATTTTTATACGTCTCATATTCCACTTTTAATATGTGTAACTCCGTTTCATTCGACGTCTTTTCAATTTTTGACTCTATGTCTTTTATATCCGATGCCATTTTTTTTTCAGTCAATAAGTCTTTTTTCTTTTTTGCAGATGTATACTTTATAGTTTCATTTCTAATTGTTCCTTTTAAGATTTCCCAGAGAGTACTTGGATTTGCATTATTATTTAAGCCAGCTATTTCACGTAATGCTTTACGGATGCTTTCTTGGTATTCTGTTTGTAATAATATGCTATTATTTAATTTGAAATATCCAGGACCTTTTGAATTGCTTGCTAAATCTAAAGAAATTGTAACAATTGAGTGATCTGTTTTAAAACCTGTCTTTATTTGGCTTAGCGAAACATTTTTAACAAGACTGTCTGAAATTAGAAAATAATCAAGACGGCAAAATATTGGTGGTCTGTTATTTGAATGCCATGTATATTGGCGTTTTGTAGGATTGTGCAATCTCCAAATATCCGATAAACTATGTGTATCCATTAGTCTTTGCAACTTTAATCTACATTTATTGTGATCGCTAATTCGACCATTTTTCTTATCTAATTTATGTTCTAGAACTGTATTAAAATCTCCACCTATTATAACATTATTTTCATCATTATTCAAAATAAAGTTATCTAGTTTTTCTATTACAGTGGGGTCGTCCATATTTGTACCATAGATGTTTATTATAACAATGTTTTTTTCACTAATTTTCAAATGTAAAGCTTGTAATCGACCTACTACTATATCTGAATAAGAAATAAATTCAACATTCTGACTTTGGTTTAAAAGAATACCGACGCCTTCACTATTACTACTATTTCCGCTTAAGTATATATCGTTTCCCCATTCATGTTTCCATGTATTAACATTTCTCTCAGTAGAGTGTGTCTCCTGCAGAAGGCAAATCGAATAAGATTGAGATTTCAGCCATTCAAACACTTGTTTACGTTTTAGTTTATTCCCAAGACCTCGAACGTTTAGTGAACATATCTTGAATGTCATTTTTTAAAAAGACAGTTGATGATGGATTTGAACAGGGAAAAGCACGCCACAATTTTAAAAAACGACTGGAGATAGAAAGAACTGATTTGTCTGAACAAAAACATTCAACAAAAAGGATTGAGACGTAATCAAGGGTCTCCGTACAGTACTTAAATATAACTAAATGTGTATAACATACATAATTGCAATGTTAACATTATGAGATACATATTTTACAATGACAACCATCTACTTATATGTGTTAATATTTCGTATTTAAGGGTAAAACGACAAAAAGGACAAAAAAGCAGAAAATATCAAGTAATAGCAGAAAAAAACATAAAAAAAACACAAAAAACATAAAATTAAAAACGTAAAAAAGAGAACAGCTAATTTTTCATTTAACACATACTGGTTGCAATAATCCAAATCCGAAATATCCGACTAAGAAGAAAGAAGAAAGAAGAAAAAGAAAAAAGAAGAAAAGAAGAAGAAGATGATGAAGAAGAAGAAATGTAGAAAAAAAGAAGAAGAAGAAGAAGAAGAAGAAGAAGAAGAAGAAGAAGAAGAAGAAAAAGAAGAAAAGAAGGAGGAGAAGAAGAAGAAGAAGAAGAAGAGCTTCTGTATTATATGCACATTTCTTTTTAATATGCAAACATGAAAACTTAAATAATAATTGTGAAAAAACAAACAGTGAAAAATACAGAGCATGTTACATGTACATATTGCATGTGCTCGTTATTTAAAACATAAAACACTAAGTGTGATATAATAGTGAGAACCGACGTCTGCTTTTATGTTATATATCATACTAAAGTAAATAACATGTTATGTTAGCATACCATATCCATTACTAATACAACAATTTAACGTTATGTTTTTTGTTGTGGAAAGTTGATAATATACATTTTTATGCACTTATTATTATGTTATATACATGTACCACATAAAAAAGCAATCTCATATCATATCACTTAAATGAATCACGTTCTGACTTTATGCTTTATTATTGTAGAAAAGTGATAATATATGCTTTAGTTTGCAATGCAAAACTAGCGGAATATTTTTTCTATAATCTGATTCATTTAAACAAACAATATTGTGTTATATCAATTCATAAATTGAGCATACGTGTTTTTCAAACATATGATAATCAGTTATGGACTACAGCATATCTATTTTCTTTTACCGCGAGATACAACTATGTAGCTCTGCACCGTTGGAACATGTTTTTATCGGTTGATTGACATGTCCACGTTTTACTGTTATTGGCGGGCTTTTCAACAATTGAAAAGCATGGGCGACATATTTATACAGATACTGTCCAAAAGTTTTACACTGTTTATTTTTGTTTTTTAAAAACTGAAGTAGATAATTGTGTGTTGTGTTAATTTTCATAAACAGTTAACAAGAGAAAGTTAGTTTTATGGATTCATTCCTTATGGCCAAGCAAGGTCAATCCAGTGCTGATATTCTTCAAACAGAAGCACATGCTTATTTCCCATTTTGTTTATATAAGTTAGCCGTCCATTATACGACCAAGCGTTTTCGATTTCATCAGGGAGTTTTTTCCGAAGGCATCCTAGAACTAGCTGGTTTGTGTAAGTTAGGTCCTCGTTGACGTAAATGCCGCTTCCTTTAAATACTTTTTTTTCTCTCATGATGTAGTCTCTCGTCATACGTGATACGAACTTCACAATTATCTGCCTCGTTCCATTTTTGGGTTTACCCAATCTGTGTGCCACATCGATGTCCCTCTTGTGCAGGTTGAGGCCTTCTATTTTGCTGTTAAGCGTTTTTATAACTATTTCTGTAGTGTTTTCGGCGCTTTCATTTCCTTCCACACTAATACCGCTAATTCTTACATTATTTCTTCGACCATACTGTTCTAACTCATTTATTTGCCCTTGTGCTCTTTCGTTTGCCTTCTTTGTCTCATTTCTGATGATTTCGTTTTCATGACCCTGTGTTTTTACTTCACTTTCGAGATCCTTTATCTTTTTTCTCAAATTTTCATTTTCTTCTTCCTTTTCAAAAAGCTTTCCTTCTAATATTTCAATACGATGAAACACGGACTCGAGAAGTTCAGTTTTCATTTGTTTTAGTGTGCTTTTAATCATTTCCTTCAGACTACTGTCGTTTTTAGTTAACATATTTGACATTTTGTTATTTATCTCTTGGAGTTGTTTGCTCAAGGATACAGTACTCTCATCGTCTACTGACTTTAAACTAGTGTCTTCTAATATTTCACCCATGTGTTTTGCCTTTTTTGCTTTCTTCTTTTTTTCTGCCTTAGAGATGGTCTCACTTTCTGTGCTCGTGTCAAGCTCACTGACGCTTGATGTTTCTGACCTCTTTCTCTTACTTTCACTGTCCGTTTCCATATTTATATTGGAAGTATCAGACATAACTTTTGATTCACCCTGTATCTGTAAAATATTTTACCGTGACCTGTTTTAGTGTACCTCTTTTCTAATGGATATCAATCAGTGTAAAAGCGCCCTATATATGTCTACATAAATCACAATATACGTGTTTATTGTCTCTGTACATTTGACCCTTTGATTTGATTCTCACATGTTCAAATATCTCCAAAAGTGATTCATATTTGTTCTTTTGAACTGAAAGTTTATATTTACCAAACTATCCGATTTAATAAAATCCTTTTTATATTGAATTTCCTTTTCACATTTTTGAGCTTATTGATAGTTAAATTTAAGCCATTTGTTTACAAAGTCGGCTGGTTACCGGAAGCGGAAGTTTCTTTAGTTCATCTGAGCCGAAATGGGATCTCTT
Organism: Cyrtodaria siliqua; assembly: GCA_037043455.1. NCBI lineage: Eukaryota > Metazoa > Mollusca > Bivalvia > Adapedonta > Hiatellidae > Cyrtodaria > Cyrtodaria siliqua. The sequence continues at coordinate 32,119 of JAWPHD010006731.1, read as the reverse complement.
TTCATCCGTAATCCGTCATCATCACTAATTTTTACTTTAAACGACTTCTTCTGAAAAACCACATGGTCATTTGTAACCAAACTTTACATGGATGATCCTTAGATTGATTTTTTTCAATTTCGTTATTATTAGGTCAAAGCAAAATCCAAAATTTTTGTTTGTTTTTTGTTTGTATTGTGTTTTACGTCATTTTCAACACATGTAAGGTTAATTATGACGGTCGATGTTTTGTGGTGGAGGCAGACCACCCACTTTTCCTGGGTAGAACTAGTACTATACACGTCTCACCATCCGTAAGAATCGACACTTTCTCACCTACCCAACCCCCAAAAAATGGCCAAAAATGGTCTATGTTGGAAACCTAATCAAATCTTCTCACAGAACTAAAACAGGATTTGACAGTTTATCTTTATTACTCCCTGCCAGTTGCATTATTGACCGCTCTGTCAGTTAGATGAGTGACCTGTCAAATATATGGGTTACCTTTCAAAAATACAATTCAAGTTCGTTAAAGCAATGATTTGAATGTAATGTTTATGTAAATTTCAGCTGGACAAGAGGATCATGTGCTTGACCGTTGTCCTTGGACTGACCAGTGATGAGGACAGGTTCATCAGGGCGTCAGCCATACGCACGCTTGGTGTGTATGTTCTCTATAAAAGTCTCAGAGAGGTAAGGAAAATTAATACATATTTGTCAATTATTAATAATTGACTCGAGTTTCCCATAATTGTGTATCTATGGAATTTACAAGAAACTGAGGGCTATTTCATTAAAACATACGTGGGACCCCAGGAAGGCACTTTTGAAATTTACCACCCACCCATAGATGCAAAACTGAGTTTAAGAAGCCAAATTTTAGAAAATTGGGTTCACCCATAGATGTTCATTAAATTGCCTTGGGGTCTGTTTTAATGGAATAGTCCTGAGTATATATACTCAGTTTCTTGTAAATTCCTTTTGAAATTTATTTTGGGTGATACTTAGTTGAGATTTATTTTATGCGGTAAAAAACCTCCGATTGATAATTTATGAGTTTGTCATAGAAGCTTTATAGTTTGTCATAGAAGCTTTATGTACATGTAAACAATGTGAGGTATACACATTTTGATTGCTCTTATATGATCTGTAACTCACTTAAATGGCTCCTATATCTATGCTATATACTGACAATATCGTAAAGTGACCCCCCACCCCCCCTACAATAGAATTTGCAGCAACTCTGCAGTTCTGCAGGTTAGAAGGTTCTAGGCACATTCTCCATATTTTATCTAGATTTAAATGGAGGATGAGCCTGGCATGTTTATCCCTGTTTGGCACCAAATAACCTTTCTTGTGTTGGTGCGCCGTAAAACCCCAATTCAATTCAATTACCCTCCTGGAACTGCGCATAGGGGCCCGTGGGTTGTCCCAGTGTTTATTCAGCTTCCCTCCTAATTTAAGACCTTGCTTCCCTCCTAATTTAAGACTTTGCTTCCCTCCTAATTTAAGACCCTGCTCACGCTGACATTCACACCATCAACAGTGATTTGTTTTTGCTGTGAAGTTTGTTTTCGTAATCAGTGTACCAATATAATTAGTAGAGGATATTGTTGTTTTGGAGTGAATAACAATTTTATTTCATCGAGAAGTGAGAAAACTTAAATTGATAAAGACTATGATCCAATTCCCACGGTTTATGTCGGTTTTGCGTCTTAAAGCGACAGGCAAAATGCAATAAAAGTCGATGTGTGAGTTATGTGATAAATAGAATCTAACATTTGTTTTCATTCATTATTGAATTTATTAAACTCGTTAGCAAAAATGAGCATGAAGAACCGAGCATTATATTGTTTTGCCAACTCTAATAAATCCAATAATGAATGAGCACTCATGTAAGATCCTCTATATATAGCACATGTATGTGACACCTTAATATAAAAGTTTTATCACTTTGAGAGGAAATAAAATATGTTATTCATGACAATTTTTCTTTTTCTTTTAAGATTTTACAAACAAATTTTAGGGAAACTACAAGGGAGGCAATTTCAGTAACTAAACTGCTTTACGCATTTTTAACCCGACTACAAAAAATAGTTTTTTAAAAAATAATTCTATTTATACACAAATAGAACATTTTTTTTAAATATATTTATTTTGGCAGTCATTGCTTTTTAAAAAAAGTAGTCCTGGCAGCTACAGTGAAAATAAAACTATATTTCACAATGTGATTTTTATTTCACTGATAAAATAGTTTGCATATCATAAAATAAAAATGTTTATTTTTCGAGGGTTCAGTGCGAAACTGTTGTATCTTGTTCTATATTTTATAGTTACATATTGTTAGGGGTGCCAAAGTTTTTTTAGCTCTACTGGTCGAAGACCAGCAGACCATGTGGGATGACGAGTAGTCCGTCGTCCGTCGTCCGTCCATCTATTAACTTTTTCTCGTTAAGACGATAGGGCCTTCATTTTTCATCCGATCTTTACCAAATTTGACCAGATTGTTAATGTCAATAAAAGCTCGGACAATTTCGAAAACCAGCCAAATCGGACCAGTAACAGCGGAGTTATGGCCCTTGATTTTGTTAAATATGCTATATTTTGCATTGTTAAGGCGATAGGGCCTTCATTTTTCATCTGATCTTTACCAAACTTTACCAGATTTTTATGCCCCCGAAGGATGGCATATAGTAGTCGCACTGGACGGATTTTCAAATAACTTCGCACAATTGCTCGCCACAACAAGACGACGTGTCGCGCACAAAATCCAGGTCTGTGGCTCTAAGGTCAAGGTCACACTTAGAGGTCAAAGGTTGTCCGTTCGTCTGTACAATCGTGTCCGCTTTATAACTCTGACAATAATGGACGGATTTTCAAATAACTTTGCACAATTGCTCACCACAACAAGACGACGTGTCGCGCACAAAATCCAGGTCCGTGGCTCCAAGGTCAAGGTCACCCTTAGAGGTGAAAGGTCAAAACAAAGTGCTTTCGTGTCAGGTTAATAACTCTGACATTCATGGACAGATTTTCAAATAACTTGGCACAATTGCTCACCACAACTAGACGACGTGTCGTGTACAAACCCAGGTCCATGGCTCAACGGTCAAGGTCACATTTAGAGGTCAAAGGTCAAATTGTGTCCAGTCAGTATCTCTGGCATTCCTGGACGGATATTCAAATAACTTGGCAAATTTGCTCAGCACAACCAGACGACATGTCGCGCACAAAATCTAGGTCCGTCGCTCCAAGGTCAAGGTCACACTTGTCAAAGGTCAAATCATGTCCGGTCAATAACTGTCATTTATTGACGGATTTTGAATTAACTTTGCACAAGTGCTCACCGCAACAACATGATGTGTCGCGCACAAAATCCAGGTCCGTGGCTTCAAGGTCAAGGTCAAACATAGGTCAAAGGTCAAATCTTGTCCAGTCAATAACTCTGGCATTCCTGGACGGATTTTCAAATTACTTGGCACAAGTGCTCACCACAATAAGACGATGTGTCGAGCACAAATCCAGGTCTGTGGCCCCAAGGTCAAGGTCACACTTAGAGGTCAATGGTCAAATTGTGTGAGACAATAACTCTGGCATTCCTGGATGGATTTCCAAATAACTTGTTTTAATTATTTATTATTTTATTTCTTCATTATTTTTTTCTTTATTTTTTGTTCTTACTTTTTTGTGATTTTTTTTTTTTGAATTTTTTGATTTTTTTTTTTTTTTGAATTTTTTTAAATTTGGTTTAATTTTTTTTTTTCTTTACCTAATTGTTTTTTGTTGTTTTTTTGTTTGTTTTGAATATTATTATTTTTAAATATATTTGTTGGTTTCATATTGCTCCAAGGTCAAGGTCACACTTACAGGTCACTTCGGGGGCATTTGTTATTTTGACATTTCTTGTTATTTTTTCTTTCTTTTATTATTTTTATATTCCTTTTTTTTAATTTTTTTAATTCTTTATTGATTTATTTATTTATTATTTTTTTTTTTATTTTTTTTTTTTATTATCTCTACTGGCCAAGTTCGAAAACCAGCCAGTTTGGACCAGTAATGGCGGAGTTATGGCTCTTAATTTAGTTAAAAATGCTATATTTTGCCTCTTTAAAACGATAGTCACTCGCTTCACTGATGTTATAAGAGCCATATTAGCCAGTAGAGCGTCCACAGGCCCTCTTGGGCCTCTTTTTAGACTTTTTAGACAAAATTCATCTAGTACCTTAATAAGTTGTATATCACTGAAACAGACATTTTTAGTGGTAAATAAATATACCTTACTTTTCAAAATCGGTTGAGAAATAAAAAAATTCATGCTCAAAAGCTGCTTTCATACGTTTTTAATTTTTTTTTCTTTTTTAGGATTTTTTATCCAAAAATTGTTTTAAATTCTTGGATATTCATATATTAAGACACCCTGAAAGTTTTGTAGCAAATTATGAAGGTTAACTAAAGTTATTTGAAATTACTTAATTTTCTGCTGTCCCGCCAACAAGGAATTCTGCTGTCCCACCAACAAGGAATTCTGCTGTCCCGCCAACAAGGAAGTCTGCTGTCCCGCCATCAAGGAATTTACATGGGAAAAAATCACTTGGCTGTAAAATATATATTTCTCGACCGATATTTAAAACTAAGGTATTTTTATTTACCACTGACTAAAAGTACCAGTTCTAATGATATATAACTGATGTACATATTATTTAAATTGCTCAAGCTACTGCAGAAAAACTTTGGCTGAAACAAGCATCCCGAACAATAGTTTTGAGTTCATGCCTCAATATATATTAATACCAATACTTCTTGACCATTCAGGATGTGTCGTTCATCACAGATTCTACAACTGCAATACTGGGTGCTATGGTGGACAAGAATATTGCCGTGAGGGTGAAGGCCGCCTGGTCACTGGCCAATCTCTGTGACGCCTTAACCCTGAACAGGTACAGGAATGCTAAACTTCGCTTTGTTAAACTTTAACCTGCTACATATATATATAATGGACTGTTCTTTCTTTGAATTAAGACCATTCCATTGATGTGACACAGGGGTGTTTTGAGGAAAATGACTGATCAGCAGGTGGACATTGTAAACTCTGAGTTACTCGCAGGCTTATCTGGGGTTACAATGTACACAAAGGCTATTATAGTCATGCTTAGTGGGTTAAGGGTTAAATCATTACCCACCTGGGGTCTTCTTCCTCCAATGGAAGATGGAAATGACCATATGACTTTGGCTGTTGAATATAAATTAATATATATACCGGTAACTACAAAATCCAATTCAATTTTCTGGGTCGGCTTGAAATTACCAATACAATCAGCCATAAATAAACGACAATTCAGTGCAATATGATGGATGGACAGAGTGTAATGGAACTTAATATAGGATTTGTCCCTGACAAGATATTATTTTTTTGATGAAATTCCATTAGGAGTCATCCACTGCTAGTGAGACTTAAAAAATGATATTGCAGAGTACAAGAGAGTTTCAGATTTAATACCAAGGAACAAGACGTTATGGTGAAAAACCAGAATTCAAACCCAGGGTCTCTGGTTTACCATGCCAGTGCTCTAACTTCTGAGCAATCAAGGACACACGGTTGGCACAGGATTATTCACCATTGTCATGTTACATACACCCCCAACAGTCTTATCCCTGAATTTCTTATTGTAGACGAAAACCACTGCAAGTGTTTCTTAGGATGATCCCGTACAAGCTCCTAAATGTAACAGGGCGTGAACTAAACATTCCATAACTGGTCTTGAACCTAGGATCTCCTACGCATATTGTCAGCAGTCTTTACTCTGAGCTATTGACACACCTTGGGCAACAAATAATTCACCATATACATGTACCCTGTTAGTTGTAACAGGTATAAAATATAAGACAGTTCCAGAGAGAACAAATTTACCAAAAACAATGCAAAATTCTGTTGTTCTTCAGAGAAGAGGGAGACAGTGCATTTGTAGAGGACTTCCCGGTGGTGCTGCTGTTGAACGTGATCACCATGGCAACGAAGGCATGTCAGGACAGTGACAAGGTGAAGGCCAATGGCGTACGTGCCCTTGGGAATATATTGCGCTACGTCACGACTAAAAACCTCGGTAAGCTTGCTAGTAATGCGATTTTCAGCAAAGGGTCTGTAGGGCTTATGCCATGGTCCGCTTGTCCGTCTTTTTGATGTCAACACTCTAGCGCTTTAATTTCGCTTCTGAACTTAAATAAACTTGGCCAGAGTATTAATATCGATGAGTTCGAAAACCACTAATGTCGGGTAATAAAGTGGCCCTTGATTTAATAAAAAAAAAATCTATATTTTGCCTTGTCGACACCCTACCACCTTCATTTTTCATCCAATCTTTACCACTTGGCCAGAGTTATTTAATGTCATTTACCGAGAATGTTCAATAAAGCTCATAATTTTAGACAAACTGATTTAAAATGTAACAAGTAGATTCTGTAACTGTTGGGTTCGGGTATAAGGAAATCCTTCACTAAATGATAGGCATGTTTTGATTTTCATTCATTTGCTTCCGCGTGTTCGTGAAAAGAAACTGCACACCTACCATCTTGTGAAGGATTTCCCTTTAATCGATCCCAGCAATTAAATAATCTCTATAATTGACAATATTTCAGGCAAGGAGACGTTTTCACAAGCTGTTGGCAATGCAGTTAAATCTCTGGTGAAGAACGTTGGTTCTGGTGCAATGAAGGTAATGCCGAGGTGTTTACCTTATTTTTACAAAGTTTGAAAGCCAACTAACAATAATAATAAGGTATAAATTCTAACTTTATTGTTTGCAATTATACTCTGTATATCAATGTTGGTGTCATGCCAAGCCTTGCAGAGTGTCCGTGTTTAAATAGTATGATTTCATTGCCGCCACATCAATTGAATTAAATTGAGGGTTATTTGATTTATTTGATTTGTGTAAAGGTAAAGTTGTGTATTTAATAGGAATCTGTATTTTATATAGCATACACAACACATTGGTTAAATCTGGTTTGATGTCTTTGATGTGAAATTTGGTAGTTTCGGTACTTGAACTTTGCAATACGCTTGCCTGTGTTTTTCTATCTGCTTGCTGCATTGGTTCCTGGGCAAGAACTGTGTGGTTATTGGGGTACCAACTATGTGGTTATTGGGGTACCATCTGTGTGGTTATTGTGGTACCAACTTTGTGGTTATTGGGGTACCAACTGTGTGGTTATTGGGTACCATCTGTGTGGTTATTGTGGTACCAACTGTGTGGTTATTGGGGTACCAATTGTGTGGTTATTGGGGTAGCAACTGTGAGGTTATTAGGGTACCAACTGTGTGGTTATTGGGTTACCAAATTATTTTGTTGTTATTAGGGGTACCAACTGTGTGGTTATTGGGGGTACCTACTGTGTTTGTTTTGGGGTACCAACTGTGTGGTTATTGGAGTACCAACTGTGTGGTTATTGGGGTATCAACTGTGTGGTTATTGGGGGTACCAACTGTGTGGTTATTGGGGGTATCAACTGTTTGGTTATTGGGGGTACCAACTGTGTGGTTATTGGGGGTACCATCTGTGTTGTTATTGGAGTACCAACGATGTGGTTATTGGGGTACCAACTGTGTGGTTATTGGAGGTACCAACTGTGTGGTTATTTGGGTACCAACTGTGTGGTTATTGGGGTACCAACTGTGTGGTTATAGGGGTACCAACTGTGTGGTTATTGGGGTATCAACTGTGTGATTATTGGAGTACCAACTGTGTGATTATTGGGGTACCAACTGTGGTTATAGGGGTACCAACTGTGTGATTATTGGAGTACCAACTGTGTGGTAACTGGGGTACCAACTGTGTGGTTATTGGGGGTACCAACTGTGTGGTTATTTGGATACCAACTGTGTGGTTATTGGGGTACCAACTGTGTGGTTATTGGGGTATCAACTGGTTGGTTATTGGAGTACCAGGAACCAACTTTAGCTACAGTGTCAGTGGGGTGTTAACAGAATGCACAGAAACTCTGCAGCTCTGCTGGTGAGTTTTTTCTATATTAAAGATACTAACCCGCCTATAACGGCAAAAGTACACTACATGTTTATTAATTGGTTCTTAAAATATCCATGATTGCATAATTATGTATTCAATATGTAAACTGAATTACGAGTTGGTAACTCTTTGTTCGACGCTCCAGTTTTGGGGTTTTGTCTAGCTTGTTACGGCCATTTATATTGTGTCTATAGAGCCTGAATTCTCAAATTATGTAAGTTATATATATACCTTGTTGTCAGTACGTTTAGAAGCGGTGTACACATGTTATAAAATGTGGCTGTAGTTGGCGGGATAGTTACTTTAATAGGCGAATTCAGTGACGTATGAAAGTGGCGAGCGAGCCTGGAATGTTCATTCCCAATGGCGCTATGTGACCTTGTTGTATTGTATTGGTGGATGGTACACCCGATACAATTCACTTCCTCGCTGACTGTGTTTGCAATTACTAAACAATTAGATAAACTGATGAGGAAGACATCAAAGGAGTTAGTCGGAGACACATTGAGACATTTTCCGACACGTCTACATGAATGTGGAAAGATTTATCACACAAAGTTTGGTTTTAATGAAGGGTGGCAAGAAATGCAGAACATTAAATGCAGGTTTAATCACGTGATGTTCACTCATCTTTGAATTACTTACATGGTATAATAATTATACTATTATGTTTTAAACTGATTTATAATTCATAGACCACCCACAGACCTAATAAAAACAGATTGGAAACATCCTATCTGAAATAAAGAAGAAGCCAAAACATCATGTGGCACCTTACTTGTTCCCTTGTCCTTCAAACTCCTCTCTCAAAAATTCATAGATTTTGATGAGAATACATTCAAAAGATTCATAAGGAATAGCAAAATAGTATGAAACTAATTTATTTTATTTTAAAATAAGAAATTGTATAAAAAGCTGTTAGAGTTAAACACATCATGTTTGACTTTTCCATTAAAAATTGACGTAGTGAAAATTTCCTTCAAACTCCCTTTTTGCTTAAATGTTAAATTAACAAAAAAATACTTATTAGGAAGAGAAATAAATTTGTGATGGGATTTGACATAAATGAAACAAGTATGCATAAAACTCTTCATTATATGTGTGTTTAAAGTCAGCCAATATTTTGTGAAATTTCTGCACTGCCACCTGAAGTTTAGATACATTTCACAGTTAACATCTATTTGTCTGTGGACCACCCAAGTATATAGAGTATATCTGTATATAGTAGTATAGAAACTAAGTGAAGATTAATGGGCGCTTTGTTATACAACACATTCCAGCAGTGAATTAGATAAAATTTATAACATAATTTATCTGACATGTAAATCTTGAGCTATATTGAATGTTTTGGTATTGTTAATTTTAAAGGGACAGGCGGCAATCGTGAAGTTTTAAATTAGCATCTCCATTTATTAATCCAGTATCATTTTGACATTCAGTCTGCTTGCATATATAATTAATTAAAATTTTGAGTTTTCAAATTTTCTTTATTATTCTATCATAGGTTTAAGTATATTATTAGTGCAACAGTTAGTATATGCAAACACAGTACAGTTAGTATATGCAAACACAGTACAGTTAGTATATGCAAACACAGTACAGTTAGTATATGCAAACACAGTACAGTTAGTATATGCAAACACAGTTTGCTTTAAATTTTTCTAGTAATTAATATGAATGATTGCAAAAGTTGTGTAGAAAAACTGGTAGGACTCCACGAGTTTTAAAAAACCAAGATTGCCAGGAGTCCCTTTAATACTTCCATGGTTTGTATGATCTCGAAAAAATCTCTGTTTTGGAGGAAATATAGAGATTGAATTGAGTTGAATAATTGTAAAGTGCAAAAAAAACATTTCAAGTTTGCCATTTGTCCCTTTAAAGTGTTCAATTGATTTTTTTTCACATTATAATTGGGAGTGAGTAGGTGTTTGCATGCATGCAATGTTGGCAATTACAATTTCTCGTCTCATCTCAGTGATCATACCCAAGTTGATTTATGTACATTTCCCACACCAGGTGAGGTGGAACGCGTGTTACGCTGTCAGTAATCTGTACAAGAACACAGATCTGCACTCAGGCTCGGCCTCGTGGAACGTAAGTGCTCCTTCACGATTATTTATTGACATGCTTAACTGAGATTATTTCTAATAAATTAAATATACCTCTCAAAGTTTGCTAAGCATCAAGATTTTATTAGCAAAATAAAAACTCTATTTTAGTTCGACATTTTGCGGTGGCTGGTTTTACCAACATCATACAACTCAACAATTTTTTTTTTTTATGATTAATTTATGTTAAATCCATTATTTTATTGCCAAAAAGTTATTAGAAAACAATTTTCTTGTGTATTTTTGCACGTCGCCCTACAAAATACAGTTTCTGGTGATATTTGGGAAGTAAGGTGAAAAAGGTTTGGAGCTTAGCAAACTTTAAGTACTATACTAGTATATTAATTTGCAAAATTGAAAGGGCACATTTTATCCAGGTGCTCCATTGCATGTATTTATCGACATGCTTAACTGGGATTGTTTCTAATTAATTGCAACATTTGCCATATTCCCTGATCTTTAGTTTAAATTTGTTTATTTTTACATCAATTGGGAAACAAGTTCTTACAACTTATATTAATCACGCTCGATGGCTTCCTGGGTAGGACCAGTACTAAGCAGTGTTTACCTTGCTCAAGGATAAATAGCACGGCTACGGCGAGGATCGAACCACAACTTCTTAGTCTGGAAACCGAGGCTCTTCCACTGGACCACACACATAGTTTGGTTCTCTTAATTCAAAGGATGGTTGATTGAAAGTTCTCCGTCCATGTTTTGTTTCATGAACATGTTTATGTTTATTTAAATCGAAATCAATACACAACAATAGATATTTACAATTCACGCATTGCAATATGATGACGTAGAAAACTTTGAACAGGTAAATTAATCCACAGGTAAATGTATCTATCAATTATCTGGCAATAGTTGTGCAGCTATACAATTCAGATTTACCTCATTTGCCCGTGCAGTCACGCAGTGGTAAAAGTAGTATGCAAATAATACTTATTTTTACATACAACTTAGTAGCTGTTTTACATATATGTTTCTCTCCGGGACTGTATGACTATATGATGTTTAAGAGTTAAATTTGTTAATTGATAAATACTTCAAAAAGGGTGGCCATTCATCTTTAAGTGATTCTACTACATGTAATAACACACTAATGAATGTTAGGCAGTTAGATCTAAATGCTGTACCATTCTCATGAATGTCATTATCATCATCCGTCTCCGTGGCGGAGTGGTTAACGACGCTGCGTTGTAAACCTTCGCCTCTCACCGCTGCGGGTTCGAATCCCACTGGGAGCTCGACTTGTAAGTGAGCAAGTGTCGGTTCTTACAGATGGCGGGAGGTTCTACCCAGGAAAAGTGTGTGGTCTGCCTCCACCACAAAAAATCGACCGTCATATATAACCTTTACATGGGTTGAAAATGAGATAAAACACCATACAAACAAACAAACAAAACCATCATCTGTCATACAGTCACATATTTAAAACTGCTATACTTTTATTAATAAAAACAATTTCAGTACAGTTTTTGTGTCACCTGCATAACATGGCAGACACTTAGGGAGCACTTTGTTCGTCAACGTCTTCCATCACACTTTAACCTGCAACCTAATCAAGTTCACAACTGTCTTAAATAAGTACACAGCAGGCGACACAAGTATTCCATGAAACAACCCTTCTAGTCCTATAAATATGTGATGTGTCATTGATTTATTGTCATTGATTTATTGTCATTGATTTATTGTCATTTGTCATTGATCTATTGTCATTGATTTATTGTGATTTGTCATTGATTTATTGAACTTCAGTTAGACATATTGATTTATTTAACTTCATTTAGACCTAAGGCCAAGAAAAAAAATAGTCGTGTTTCTGGTTTCCAGCTCAGAAAAAATAGGGTAGGTAGGTCAAATTATTTTTTTTAATATTTTTTTACTTCTCGAAGATAGAAATTACAACCAGAAAATATAATTCTAAACTCTGATTTAGAGTGCTTCGAAAAAATATATAATTAAAAATTGCTCCAAAATGGACTTTTGAACTCATCACATGAAGATGTGTTGCTAGGAAAAGTACATACAGAACCACCGGTGACAGTAATATTGTAGCCTTTATATGAAGGATGAACATCCCTGATAATATCGGCCATCAATTTGTCGGTAGCGCTATATCGTCATCATCACGGCAAAAGAGATCGCAATTTTTCTCTCTTTTACTTTTTTTTTCTTTTTCTTTTTTGAAACGGTGGGGGGGAAAAAGCGATAGGGTCGGGACAAAATATAGGGTCGGTCGGGAACCTGAAACACGACTAGATAATACAATCTTATGGTAGATTTCGTCAAAACTCAAATTGATAGAAGTTTAATTTACTTAATATCCAATTTGTTTTTCATTTCCATATCTAGGCAGACCTCATTAAGGTCCTGTGTAACGTGGTGAAAGACTGTAAGAACTTCAAGGTTCGTATCAACGCTGCCATCGCTCTGTCATCACCGAGGGAACGGAGCCAGTATGGAGACGTTGCTCTCTACTGTCATGTGTGGCAGGGTGTCATCGATGCATTCTGCACCGCCGAGGACATAGCCGACTATATCGACTTCAGATATAGGGACAGCTTGACAGATCAGGTATAAATTGACGGAAGTATTTTGATTTAAATTACCATGACATTACAAGAACCTCTGAACAGATTTCAACAGTGTTTTTTAATCTTTTCAAATTTTCAGCTTATTAAATGTGTGGGTATGGGTGGGATGGGTAGGGGTGGTGAAGAACAGAAAGAAGACACTTTGAAGACATTTGATCTGATGTATTAGAATGAAAGATAACATTTGTTACCCTATATTGAGACTTTTAACCCTTAACCCCCTACATACTGTTCTTCCTTTGAATTAGGACCATTCCATTTATGTGACAAAGGGGTGTTTTGGGGAAAATTACTGATCAGCAGACAGACATTGTAAACCCTGATCAGCCTGCAAGTTACTCGTAGGCTGATCTGGGTTTACAGCGGATGCAAAGGCTATTATAGTCGTGCCTATCGGGTTAAGGGTTAATTATAATCCTAGTTATATCCGCTGAGCTTTCACCATTTCAGATTTGTGCATCTGTGCTACACCTGGTTTCCCTTCTACAAGTTTCTGACTTGGAACATCTCTCCACCATCATACAGACACACGGGGGCCAGCTGATGACGTGCATGGACAAATATTATTCCTACAAGCAGAAGGACTCCCAGATAGGTGCATTGTTGTTTATTGGTCGTAACTAAGTAAACTATTGTTTTTAACATTTTTTTTTTTATGCCCCCACCACAGAATGTTGAGGGTGTACATAGCGTTAGCCATGTCCGTCTGTCCATGTGTACGTCCGTCCTGAAAAGCTTGTGTGTCCATCTCCTCCTACAGTTTTCAACCGATTGTTTTGAAACTTTACAGGATGCTTACCTATGATGTGAAGATGTGCATGTCGATTCGTCGTCAAAATGGACCTTGTATTACAATTAATGCCATTTTTTTGTCACATTTTGCGTTTTATGCTGATAGTTTTCAGTGGGGGTATCCATGTCCGATGGACACATTTCTAGAGTATGCTTAATGTGCTTGCCGCCTTCAAAATCGGCATCTGCCACTAGGGCGGTTTAATATTGCTAAAACTAAAAAGTCCATAATTGAGAAATCTATCAAGGCAGGTCTCCAATAAGTTTTTGTTTTTGCATTAATAATAAAGGTATAAAAGTTTGGATTAGGGTTAGGGCTGGGGAGCTACGTACAGGAGGCAGAATCACATCAATAGGTTCCCTATCTCAAAGGTTGAGGTTTAGTAGTGAACCAACACGGACACGTACTCATCAATATGTTGATACATCTCTATTTATAGATGTCCACCTACCTTTAGCCAAGGCTCAGTTAGACGTGTTGCACTGCGAGACACTGTCCGATGTCCAGGCGTCCTGTCTGGAGGTTCTGACCACCATGTGTGAACAACTCGCCCCAGGTCAGTGCTGCTTTTATGTGTATATGACCTCTGTATTAAACAGTATATGACCAGTGTATAGTCATTTTGACTAACTGTCCAAGCCAATGAAATCTCCGCATTCAATTCAAAAGCTGAACATTACATGCATAAGATTTCTGTCTTGGGGCTATTCCATTAAAACATATATGGGACCCCTGGAAGGCACTGAACTCACTCACAGATGCAATATAGAGTATAAAAAAACAAATTTCGGAAAAAAAGGGTTCGCCCGTGGATGTTTATTAAATTGCCTTCCTGGGGTCCCGGGTATGTTTTAATGGAATAGCCCTTGGTATAAACCTATTTATTTTTTTCGTTATTTTTATGACATGATATTTGTAAACAGTAGAAGTAAAAGTATTCCACCACAAGTAAAACCACTTCTGATGTTTTTCTCCTATATTTATTTGTTGGTTTGCCGTTTCCCTATCTGCTCACGAAAAGAATATCTTCTCCCTACATGTATATGTACCTACAAACTCACTTCAGAAATCCTAAACGTTAACAGCAAGCAAATTGTTTTTAGCTCAACTGATCAGAGATCAGCGGAGCTTATGCCGTGGTGCGGCGTCCGTCGTCCGTCCGTCTGTCTGTCTGTCTGTCCGTTAACACTTTTATTTGTAGCGACTACTCCTCTGAAACTACTGGATGGATATTCATGAAACTTTACAGAAATGTTGCCCATGAAGTCTAGTTGGTCCTAGCAAAAATTCATGTTGATGTGAAATCCAAGATGGCCGCCAAAGCTAAAAATAGAATTTTAAAATACAAGTTTGTAGCGACTACTTCTTGAAAACTATAAGTGATATTGATATGGGACTTTTTCTGAAATGATCAGCATGACATGGTGTTGGTCCTTGTCAAAATCGTTTTGATTCAACGTTAAACATGGCTGCCAGTGGCCACCTTTGTTTACATAGAGTTATATAGTAAAAACTTGTAGCGACTACTCCTCTGAAACTACTTGGCGGATTTTCATGAAACTTTACAGGAATGTTCCTCTTGATGTCTTATTGATCCTAGCAAAATTTCAGGTCGGCCAGAAATTCAAGATGGCCGCCACAGCTAAAAATAGATTTTTAAAAAATAAGTTTGTAGCGACTACTTCTTGAAAACTATAAGTGATATTGATATGGGACTTTTTCTAAAATGATCAGCATGACATGATGTTGATCCTAGTCAAACATTATTTTGATTCGACGTTAAACATGGCTGCCAGAATTATATAGTAAAAACTTGTAGCGACTACTCCTCTGAAACTACTTGACGGATGTTCATGAAACTTCACAGGAATGTTGCTCTTGATGTCTAGTTGATCCTAGCAAAATTTCAGGCCGGCTGGAAAGTCAAGATGGCCACCACGGCTAAAAATAGATTTTAAAATAAATACATTTTTAGCGACTACTTCTTGAAAACTATAAGTGATATTGATATGGGACATTTTCTAAAATGATCAGCATGACATGATGTTGATCCTTGACAAAATTTATTTTGATGCAACTTTAAACATAACCACTAGCGGCCATCTGTGTTTACATAGATTTATATAGTAAAAACTTGTAACAACTACTCCTCTGAAACTACTTGACGAATTTTTATGAAACTTCACAGGAATGTTTCTCTTGATGTCTACTTGATCCCAGAATTTTTTTAGGTCGGCCGGAAAGTCAAGTTGGCCGCCATGGCTAAAAACAGAATTTAAAAAAAAGTTTGTAGCGACTAATTCTATAAAACTGTATTATAAAGTGATATTGATATGGGACTTTTTCTAAAATGATCAGCATGATGTTGATCCTTGTCGAAAATTATTTTGATTTGACATTAAACATGGGCGCCAGTGGCCATCTTTGTTTACATAGAGTTTGTATAGTAAAAAATTGTAGCGGCTACTCCTCTGAAACTACGTGACGGATTTTCATGAAACTTCACAGGAATTATGCTCTTGATGTCTAGTTGGTCCTAGCACAATTTCAGGTCCCCCGGAAATTCAAGATGGCCATCACGGCTAAACATAGATTTTTAAAAACAAGTTTGTAGCGACTACTTCTTGAAAACTGTAAGTGATGTTGATATGGGACTTTTTCTGAAATGATCAGCATGACAAGATGTTGAACCTTGTCGAAAATTATTTTGATTTGACATTAAACATGGCTCTGATCAGGTAATAATCGTTAATGTGATATATATAACCAATGAAAGGTTGGCAAAAGTTTGTATTTTGAATATTTTCTCCTTTGAATATTTTCTCCTTTACTATTATATTGGCATTGTGTCATTTTTCATTAGTTCTCCTCTGCAGTAATATTATCATTTTGTCATTTTCCATTAGTTCTCCTCTACAGTAATATTGGCATTTTGTCATTAGCTCTACTGATCAGAGATGGTAGATACTTACTCAAGTTTGATTTTTTTAAATCTGAAAAACAAGTATGTACAAGAAATAAAAAACCTCAAATATGAAAATTCAAAATGGTAGATACTTACTCAAGTTTGTTTTTTTGAATTTCTGAATTCCTAGTTTTTCAAAAAACAAGTCTGTAGCGACTACTTCCTGAAATCAAAATCAATCAGTAGAGCTTCAAGGTCATTGAACTCTTGTTTAAAGATGGGCAATGCCAAACTAATTCTAATTGTACTAGTTAATATACATTAAAGGGACTGCAATATGTCAATCTAAATATGAATAAGACAATTGCAATGTGTTTCAGTTTCAAATTCTTACCTTTATATGTTAGTAAGTTAAGATCTCATTGTATATAACCATGTACATTCTGTGTACTTGCTTTATTCAGGATTCGAGGAGAAACCAAAAGTCAAGTCATCATTCGTGATGACCTACGACTAGATCAGTATAACGGTGCAGCTGCTGGCACTATTTTGAAAGGACGTACATGTGCCATAAACAGGCTAATGCAGACGTAAGATGTGATAGCGCCACAACTAAAGTCAGCTATCGTGGAAAGAAACCTAATGCTAGATTATGAAAATAGTGTCAGAAGATAATTTGAAAAGATTTTTGTGTCACCTCTAAGCATGCCAGACAATTAGGTCATCTTGTGGCGTCATCCATTGGTAGTCACACTTTTCGTTTGGGCAATAAATTCAGGTAGGCTTAATATATTGGAACGAAACTTGGTGTGTTAGTAGCTTATATGGAAAGGAAGCTTGGTATTGCATTTGAGGTCACTCGGATCCAAGTCAAGGTCGCTGTTAGTAATCAGGCGCGTAGCTGCCTATACGCGAGTACGCGGCTGAATCCACATGATTCTGACAAAAGCACCTCAGAACGCCGAGAATGCACCAGATTGCACCATTGTTTTCAAAATTTTCCGGGAGGGGCATGCCCCTGGACCCCCCTAGCACAATTATGAATCCACATGAATAGAGGGCTAGCTATGCCCCTGGTAATGCTGTTAGTAAAAATAGTAACTTTAGTCAACACATTTAATTCTAGTTACATTTTTTTATTCTGCTTTTTCTGCTATATAAAAACATTAAACTAGAAAAGTACATGAGGAACAGTGCAACTCCTGACATCTTACCAGCAATCTGTCTTAGATTAAAGGCTGTTAACAAACTGAAACATTTTAATAATGACATGGTTCTCAGAGTCAAAAGCATTTAAGACGTTTTACCTTTCAGTAGAAATCAAGTTTCTGTAGTAGGTAGTATTACCTCCATGGCCGAGATAGTAAAGACGCTGCGTCTAAAAACTTTCTCACTTCTCACCGCTGGGGGTTCAGATCACATCGGGAGCTTGACTTGTCAAGTGGGAAAGTGTCGATTCTCGTTCCAGTTCGATTTTTTTGACCTCCAGTTCGATTTTTTTGACCTCCAGTTTGATTTTTGACAAGAGATCTCTCCACATAACAATCTTGTCCAAGCTATTTCTCCATAACCCCTTGATGGATTTTCAACAAACTTTCTGAGGTCATCAGTATGAAGTGGAGATGCGCATATCGTCGTAGGATACACGTTTACAGAGGTATTAATCACTTTCAGTGATAATTCTAGTTAAAGTTGTTTTAATAAACTTGTTTTATAAATAACCTCAAAGAAACAAAGTTTATAAAAGAATCATAATGACTGTTTTGGTGCAAACATGTTATAAGATTGACTCGATATATGCATTGTTTAAGGCTAAGCACAAATTAATGAAAATGTATTCAGGTAAAAGGTAAAATTTAAACTATCTGTACAGATCTATGTCGTTTTTTCTAGTATTATAAGCACTTCTATGTCACCGATTACTATAATTTATAGTTAAATTGCAATAAAACCATATTGAGAAAATCAAATGCAAATCTTAAAGGGACATACGGCAATTTTGATTTTGTTAGAACTCCCTGTGTCCCTGTAGTGTTTCTGCATAACTTGCATTTGTTCAGTCGTTAATAGTCATTATAAGAATAGTTTAAACCAAATTGTTTTGCATATTTCTAACTGTTGATTATCTTGCACCATTATAATTATATTTACACCTACGGTAAAAGAAAAAAGAAAAATTGAAAACTCTCAACTTTATTTATATATATGCAAGCAGGTTTCAAGTTAAATGATACTGGATTATTAAGTCGAAATGCTAATTTCAGTGCTTGATAAAAACTTCAAGGTTGCCATGTGTCCCTTTAAAATGGGCTAGCAAAGAAAGCTTGGCTGTTTTTAATGTTCTCATGGGAAGTGTTATGTTACTGCTCAGAAGGATATAGAAGAAATGTCCAAAAGAGTCTTGAGTGTAGAGTGAATTTTAATACGCTTAAAATTCCCATGTGGTTCCGGGAGCCCCGTTTGGTTCCGGGGCCAAGAATAGGGCCACTGCAGATCTCGTTTGAGGGGTAGGCAGAGGGGATAGTAAAATCCCCCTAAATTCATGTTCATTTTATCATTTTTTGTTCATGCTCATTAAAGGTCTTCATCATGACCCCTGCATTGTTTCAGGTGCCATCTCGCTCACATCACTAGAGCAGTGGCAGAAAAACAATAAACGTGGCTCCAGCGTAAATGGACTGTCTACAATAGAATTTGCAGTAACTCTGCAGTACAGGGTGAAAAAGATTCTAGGTCCATTCTCCATATTTTATCTCGATGTACATGGAGGATGAGCCTGGCATGTTTATTCCCGTTAGGCGCCATATAACCTTTCATGTGTTGGTGCGCCTTAAATTCCCAATTCAATACGCTTAAAAATCATTAAGATAGCATCTCCATTTATTAATCCGGTATCATTCTGACTATTAATCCAGTATCATTCTGACTATAAGTCTAGTATCATTCTGACTATAAGTCTAGTATCATTCTGACTATTAATCCAGTATCATTCTGACTATAAGTCTAGTTTTATTTATATTATTAAATAAAAGACTATAAAATATGGAGTTTTTTTTTAGTTTTCTTCAAACTTCTACCACAGATTTAAAAACATTGGTAAAATAAGATCAGTAATTTGTTCAAGAAACTAACACGGAAAATAAGAGCAAAATTACACTGCAAACCCGTTTATCAAAATCATACAATAATGTATGTGTCGATTAAAAGTGTAGGTTTATTCACAAGTTTTTAAAATACCAGTGATTGAATATACGTAAACTGAATTATGATTTGGTAACTCTTTATTCGACGCTCTATTTTTGGTGTTTGACCTCGCTGGTTAAAAGCTGTTTATTTTGTGTATATAGTGTTTGGATTCTCAAAATATGTAAGTTATACATATACCTCATCCATACTGACGTCATTTCGAATTTTTCAAATTCATCACTGATATTCGGCAGGTGCCCTCCTGATTTTTCAGGACTTCATCCGCGGTGCGGTAATTCGGTGTGGATATAATCCTAATACATTTAGGGATTCACAAACCTTTGGGAACCCTTTTAAAAGTACACAGAAATATAAAACACACATTTGAGGAAAGTTTGATGCTTTTATCCGGCGTATCTAGATTGGGTCCTAAAACCTGGGTTTTGGTCGCTAGCTATATATATGCAAATCACCTGACCAGACTACTTTTCCCCCCATAATTCTAAGTGCCTAACACGAGAGATGATGCTAGTATCGATCAAAAGCGAGAATGTACCTCGTCATCAGTAGGTTTAGATTAACGGTGTATGTGCCTGTTGATGGCGGGATGACGACTTTAAGATGAAAAAACAATTTGCTTTGAAATATTCAAATAATTGCAGTATTAAGAATGATTTTGCCAGCAGCAGCTTACCAATAGTAGAAAAACTAGTGAGACACCACGAGTTTTAAAACAATCGAGATTGCTGTGTGTCCCTTTAATGAAAGAAAACGTGCTTCGTTGTTGATGTGCAAATTATACATTGTTCCTGTTCTTATTAAGATCTCCAAAAATGATTTTAATATGTTAAATTTTAATAGTGTTCACGTATTTTCAACTATTGTTTTGTAGTAACTACCTGTTCCTCTCCAATGATTGTGAAGTATGTGCATCCAGGCCTCATATTATCTCTCTGTAGATGAGGCTTGGAACCAGAAAGTTTGTATCCGTCTTGGTGCCATATTACATGTATCTGTATTTGTGTTGTGGTGTTGTTTAAACCAAATATTCAGTTAAGTTCCTATAAGAGATAACCATGCTAAGATTTTCAATCTGGGATGGTATGTGGTTGGTTTTACGGTCTGAAATTTCGTTTTACGGTGATGCGGTAGCGGAGCTTTAAAACGTAATTTCAGATTGTAAAACTAACCTCATACCATCCCAGATTGAAAATCTTAGCATGGTTATCACAATTTAAATGCTTCTCTATTTAAATGCCAGAAATATAAAGTAATACATATGAAAACTCAAATTCATCGGTGACGGCATTTTATTGACGTCATCCAATGACGTCGCTTGTTACAACATTATGTGATATCACATACTTTTCAGACATTAAATCGGGCATTTTACTCTCGCAAATTTCAGACCTTGGCCAATGGAGTTGCGCGTTTAATTATAGCTGCATTAGAATGTGTAATTAACATTTGCTGCTGTAGCTACCAACTTCAGAGGCACAAGATGATATTGACTAAGGTGAACTAAAGATTTCTCGATTGCCTTCCTAAACACAAACTCGCTAAAATGCTATATGCAGTACAGCGAGTATAAATTAAATAAACCCTGATAGTAGTAGCTAAAATGCTATATGCAGTACATCGAGTATAAATTAAATAAACCCTGATAGTAGTAGCTAAAATGCTATATGCAGTACAGCGAGTATAAATTAAATAAACCCTGATAGTAGTAGCTAAAATGCTATATGCAGTACATCGAGTATAAATTAAATACACCCTGATAGTAGTAGCTAAAATGCTATATGCAGTACATCGAGTATAAATTAAATAAACCCTGACAGTAGTAGCTAAAATGCTATATGCAGTACATCGAGTATAAATTAAATACACCCTGATAGTAGTAGCTAAAATGCTATATGCAGTACAGCGAGTATAAATTAAATAAACCCTGATAGTAGTAGCTAAAATGCTATATGCAGTACATCGAGTATAAATTAAATACACCCTGATAGTAGTAGCTAAAATGCTATATGCAGTACATCGAGTATAAATTAAATACACCCTGATAGTAGTAGCTAAAATGCTATATGCAGTACATCGAGTATAAATTAAATAAACCCTGATAGTAGTAGCTAAAATGCTATATGCAGTACAGCGAGTATAAATTAAATAAACCCTGATAGTAGTAGCAGTGCCTTCCATTGCTATCTGACCATGTTTAAAAACCTGTAGAAAACACAAATCTGTATATGGATACTGGGAGACTTACTGCTTCATGAAGATAAACATGTCTGCCATTAAAAATCAACAAGAAAAAGGTGTGTGGGGTTGGGGAGGCGTGTGGTGGGGTTGGGGTGGTGTGGGGGAGCGGGGTAGTTACTTATCTGTGACAAACGTCAACATTTGCTCAGCCTCTTATTCATACTCGGTCTACTTTCACTTTTAACTTTCATATCTAAAACTGTCAAAAGCATGATGAGATGCATACACTATATCAATTACACGTCCAGAACACTGTTACATGTCCAGAACTGTTACAGCCAACAATTAACAGGAAACTGCACTAAAACAAAAAAAGATTAGCACTCTTTTATATTGAACTACTTTTGAATGCACCAGGCGAGCACTTTTCGTTGATTTGGAGTAATTAATTAAACCAATAATTCTGTTTGACCCCAAATATTGTTCGAAATTTATTATAGTTAGCCAGATAAAGCGATTTTCTTCACGTACCTAATAATAAATAGGTAGGTCTGTGCTTTTCTTAAAATGAAAAAACGTGAAAATACAAGATTGCTGTATGTACTTTTAATAGTCTCTTATTTTGTTAAATAATTTGTTTAAGATTTATTGTATTTATGTAGATGCAAATCAAGCAAATATTATTGTTAAATTTTTGCGTTTTTTTGCTTGAAACCCTTGCGTTATTTGCTATTACGCTGCACTTATATACAGCCAATTAAAACTTTAAATAACTTCATTTATATTTGTTAGTTCCTTAATATACCATCTCCATTCACAGTGAAGGAAGTTTGATAAGCTGCAAATAAAAATGTTGAAATACCTTAGTTCCATATCCATATGCTAGTATGGAGGAGCGCAGTAAGTAGCGCGGCAGATTTGTAACCGGAGCCTCTGGGTTCAATCCTCCGTGGTGCCACTGAGTTTCGTCGGTGTGTTCTTGGGCAAGACACTTTTCCTTAACCTCGTCCGTCGGATGAGCCGTTAAACAACATTCAACTCCAGTAGGGAAGTAGATATGAAGATGGACTTGAAATCCAAAGGACCTGGGTTCAAATATCAATGGCGCCACAGAGCCTCATCTGTGGGATGGGGACGTAACACAGGCGGACTCTATCAGATTTTAACCTCCGAGCATATTAAAGAACCATAGGAATCTATTATCTATTTGTTTGTTCGAGCCTCCATGGCCTGGATGGTAAAGACTCTGTGTTTAAAAAACGTCTCGTTTCTCACCGCTGCGGGTTCGATTCCCACTAGGAGCTCGAATTGTGAGAAAGTGTTGATTCTTACTGATGGTAGAAGGTATACAGTACAGGTTCTACGCGGGAAAACGTGTGTGGTCTGCCTCCACCATGAACAAAAATTGACCATCATATATAGCCTAAAATGTGCTGAAAATGACGTAAAAGCATATTCCCAGTCTGTTTATCCTTCTCTTACGGATTGTGAGAGGTATACAGGACTGGTTCTACCCAGTAAAGTAGCTATCCTGCCAACAACAGCCAAAATCTACATTTGTTCACCGTTTCTAAACCTACTAACGAAGAGGTATACATATAACTTGCATTTAGAATCTAAACTCTATAGACACAATGTAAACAGCTTTAACCAGCCAGGCCAAACCCCAAAACTGGAGTGTTGAATTGAGAGTTGTCAACTCGCAATTCATTTTACGCATAATCAATCAATGCATTATTATATGACCTAAACACCTGTATAGAGTATTGATAAAAGATTATGTAGTGTAACTTTACCGTTAGTTGGCGGATTAGTTTCCTTACAAAAAGTGCATGTTCTGCCTCTGCTGTAATAAATAATCGACCATCATATATAACATAAAATATGCTGAATATTACATAAAAGCATGTTCCCAGTCTATTTATCTTACCCTTCTCTCTGGGAGTCGGGAGTATCAAGAACCATATGGAATCCAGGCACGTAGCAGACTAGTTGGGAAGTTCAAGCTTCCACATTATTGTATTTATTATAATTGTGCTGGTCTATATACTTTTTTAAGGAATATTTTCCTTTATCAAGCTTCCACATTATCAAGGCTTGGCTACTAGTTGGTTGTAAGAGTAGTAGTGGGGCAGATTGGTGACATATGTTGGTAAAATTGTGCATTTTGTGACAAAAGCACCCAAACTTGACACATAGCTAGACAATACTCTGCTAAACATTTTTGGCTATGGACCCACGTCAGATTATGAAAAATGGCTGCCATTTTCAAAATGGCCGCCAAATATTCCATAAAGAATTAATGAAGCCCATAATGAATAGATTTCGTCAAAACTTGTTATTGTAAATACACTAAATTCAGGACATTGATAGACAATAAAATATGCAATATAATTTGGGTCATTTTTTTCTTCAAAATGGCCGCCAAAAACCGCCTTTATTAATTTTGTTTTTTTATAAAGCAATCAAAATGTTGATGTGTTTTACAAAGGGTGTTGTCTTGATATATTTATGTGTATGTCTATACTTCAATAAATAGTTGTTAGATACACCCCTATACTTCAGGGGTTAGGGGTTTTACACAGGTATACATACTATGCAACTTTGAGATTAGTTTTGTCTCAGTTGTCTTTAGCCTTAAGCTTTTCTGAAGTGTGTTTAAGTTTCGGTCTCATCTCTATTAGCGGCTTTTAGTATATAATAACTCGTAAGTATACATCCAGTGACTTGGTAAAGCACTATTAAAGGTATACGCAACAATCTTGAATCATTTATTAAGCATCCAAATTGATTAATCCAATATCAGTTTAACTTTAAAACTTCTTGCATATACTTAAATACAATGCATAATTTTTTAATTGTTTGTGGTTATTGTATTACAAGTTTTAATATTGTATTGGTGCAATATATTCCCCAATGAGTAATATGTAAAACTAATTTGCTTTGAACTATTTACATAATTATAAAAACTGATTTTAAAACATGCATCTAAACAGGGAGTAAGTATATAAGTCCCTGATATGAACAAAAAACTAATGGGACGCCACAGGTTATAAAAAAAATCAAGCTTGCCGAGTCTTCTAAACTTTTGGAGAAAAAATATCGGAAAGGATGCTTAAACAATATTTTTCATCTCCAATTTATCGGAATTAAAGATTTAATTACGACCTTAAATTACATTTGTTGATTTAATCAATATTAACAAGACACTATCAGAAAACAAAATCAAAAAGAAGTTTGTTATATACACAAATTCAAATGTAGTAAGTGGTCATATCATTTGAACATTTTCAAAATGAGAGCTAACATAAATGTAATCTTATCTTACTATCTATGATCTGAATGGTACACATTTTCTTAATCACAGTCACAGTACCCAACATCCCATTTTTAAAAGACTGTAAACATCATTTCTGCTTTAGCACTTTGTTTTAAATTGCAACACACTTGTCTCTTTGACATCTACATTTAATAAATCCCTTGCAAACGCTGATGCCTGTGGTAGTGTTATCGAGAATGGCTTCAACATACCCTCTTCCAACCGCAGTCACCGGATGTAGGCATTTCACAGGTGGACCTAAAGGCCATGTCTCCAACAATGTCCAATTACAACCTGTAAACAACCCGGCAGGTGTCCTTGAAAAGAGCTACATCAATTGGTGACATGGACTTGTTGTATCTTGGAGCCATTGAATGTCAACCATTCTTTGCGACATCAACAGCACTTCCTCTTGTCGAACATGCACCTCCTCTTGTCATACATTTTCCAACAAGAACAAATTTTGGAATTGGAAAGCTTGTTCAACCTCATCATAGTATTGCCAGATTTTCCATCCACAGGTTTTACCTTTTTCAGCAAATGAAGATATTTCATTGCATCTAGTAAGTGTGAAAAGCAACTATTCGTCTTGGTTTATATGAACTAATGAATAGGCAATACAGTGTGCAACGAATCACCTAAAGTGTTTCCTAGCTCCTAAAACTAACACATAGCTCATCTAACTGTATTTACATTACCATTGCTATAACAAGTACTACAACGTCTGTGTCTTCTTTTTATAGCATAAGTTTAATGAAGCATTGTTTGCCACCTGCCACATGCATCACACGCATTGTATCGTATCATCTTAGTGAAATGATCGAGATCAGTCCTAGATTCTCGTTGTCTGATACAAGGCACATCTTCATCTCTGTTTTAATGAACGTGTTTTTAGTTTCTCTTCTATCCGCAACCGATTGCTATGCCAGTTAGCCAGAGCTCTGATTTTGTTGTGCATGATGACCGTCACCTACTAAACCTTATGCAAGTGACATTCAAAAATGTGTAAAAGATACTAATATTTTGCAAGCATTAAAATGCATTTTAAGGCAGCTCGCATAGTTTGATTAAAATCCAAAAAAGTTTTCTAAAGTTAGAAAAGGCTGGTGAGACACCCTAATCTGCCGTTAATCGGAACCTAATATGATACATATATATGCGAGAAAAGAAAGTTATAGCATCTGTTGTAGGTGACCACTGAGCAAAAAAACGTGTTCTGGTTTATCTGTTTAAAGACGGACTCTATAAGCTCTGTTACAAACGTGTCATGCTTTGCATTACATAATTTACCTATTTGTTGCAACTTCTATCACACGAGAGTCGTCTATAAAGTATGTCAAGTACCAGTAAATCCTCAATATTGTCCTTGAATATATTTTCTAATTCCTCTACTGTGTCACTCAAACTGTCTTACGAATATCTTTAACTTGTTCATGATGGAAAAGATCAGAGTCTTTTCATAGGCAGCACCTGATGAATTATAGCGATAACTGAAATTAACAGATAACTCTATCCATATCTGGTTCAGAGATCATCCAGTGTGGAAGCTGCGATGTGTATACAGCACCTACTGCACCTGCATCTTCTTTCACAATCTTATATTTCTGCTTGTGAGCTAGTTTATTGGGTATTGATGAGACAACAATAATGAAGTTTATCTCACACACAGAGATGACTTATTTTAAGATTTAAAGTGTAACTGAACAGTACTGCAATTGCGAACGTTTTGGTTTCTCTTTATGATCGTCATGTGCAATAGTCTAAGGCTCGCCTTGCTCACACTTCAAATAACTGTAAGTCCGGTTTACCATAAGTATGGTAATCACATAATGAATCTGCAATGTCATAATTGCCTCATGGGCACTGGTCCATCTATAGTCATCAAACAAGTCTCAGATTGTTTTAAGTGCCTCCATTTTAAATACAAAGGTTTCAACGCAAAATGCCATTATGATCTTCTTGGGTTTCAGGCCAATTTCATTTCTGCTCGGCAACTATATAGTTTTGACGCAGTTAATCCGTTTAGCATTAAATGTCTTCACGTTTAGGTTTTGTTTACTTGTTTTGTCTTGTAAATAAGGTTTACCAAGTCAATGTATTTTAGGGTTTTATAAGTATATTTTATAATGAAGTTTCTGATAAGGAAAAAAATTAGTTTAGTACCTTCAGAATTCCAAAGGCTGGAGAACACCTAGAGGTCAACCGAAGTGACATGTGATTTAAACTTGTAAATCCCTCAATACATTAACCATAGGGTGTCTCTAAATAACTCTTTATTACAATATTAACAAACAAATAATATGCAAGACAACTGAGTGTACTAAATTCGACATATTAATTACTGTCTTACAAACAACTATTAACGAATTATAAATTTTAATATTTTCAACACATTTTGAAACGGTAGCCATTTTGAACTAAAATATAGCCAGATTGTATTGCATGACCCTTTGTCTTTATTTTTCAGAATTTGTTGCGATTGCCATAATATATGTTGTTAAAACCTGATACATATAGGGGGCACTCCACAGTTTAATGTACATTTCTCAATCATCAAACCCATGTCAAGCTCTTAGCCTGAATCCTTGAGCAAAAAAAAATCACATCATCATTGTGTCATACATTTCTTAGAAAGACAAGTAAAATTACCCATGTTTCCATACCAAATAAAAGTATCAAAAAGCATTTCTGTACAACTTTAGTCCCATTTCTTTAAGATACCCCACCCCTTAAAACATGCTAAAAATGCAATTTTAGCAATATTTCAAATGTCAATAAATAAAAATAAAAAAAATTCCTACACATATCAGGGTCATGTCTGCACTCATAAATGCTCTTGCATATCAGGAAATGCTAAATTGTAGCATACTAGTCCGGCATTTTAAAAAGTTATTTCATGCTAATCTCCCCGTCAGTGAAAATCAGCCATTTTAACTACTTTTAGGAAGTTTTTGAGTTGGTTCACATTTTTCTATTTATAGCCTCCAAAAAACCCAAAGAATGCATATTCCAATACACCAAATAAACTTAGAAGTAATCAAAACTGAAAAAAACAAACATCGTGCTTCATAATTATTATAAAGACATCCATGGACCTAAAAGATGCTTAGTTGATTTCTTTCTGATTTACACATGGACATTCATGCGAAACTGAGGACTGCCCCCTATAGGTTCACTCTGATTATTTATTACATATTTGGCGGCCATTTTGAAAATGGCGGCCATTTTGAAAAATCTGGCATGGGTCCTTTAGCCAGTTTTTTTCAGTATGGTATTGTCTAGCTATGTGCAAAGTTTGGTGCTTTTGTCAAACACTGCACATTTTTTTCACCAATCTGCCCCTCTATAGGACATGGTTCCTGGTTCCTATGTATCTTCCTGTCTCAGGGAGGCGCCGTGTTTTCCTCTACCAAGCTTCCACATGATCAAGGCTTGGCTACTATTTGAGTGTAAGAGTAGGTGATGGTTCACGGATCCTATGTATCTTCCTGTACATGAGTTCATGAGCCGCAACATGTAATTATTGTCACAATATCCTCCAGTGACGGAGGTAACTTATGATTTACGTTAGGTATGGGTACACATTGCGGTTATCTGCACTTGATGAAGTAATACACGCGTATTCATCTGTCATAATTAGGTGAATAGTTCCACTGTCTTATAACAGTTCGAGACCTCATGTGACCAGGAATCCTTAGGTGAGGATGCTATCCGGCTGGCTTGTGGAACGTCGGTGGTTCTACCCAGGTGCCCGCCCTGCCCGCCCGTGAACGAACATTTCCCGGAGGGGCACCTGTGGTCTTCCTCCACCATTGGAAGCTGGAAACTCGCCATATGACCTTAGCTGTCTGTGCCACTATAAACTCCCAATTAAAAACAAAACAAAAAATAAATAACAGATGTTCATGCAATGCACAGCAGGCTATTTACATACGTGTCAAAAGTCCCCTATCCGGAATTGGTCAGAATGGGTTTCCTGTATAGCAGGGCCCGTTTATGTTACAGTCCCTGTATATAGGTACACTTATGGTAGACCGACTTTCGGATTGAAAAAAACCCCACTAATTTGAATTATCCAAGTTGCACGTGTCGAACATTGTAGCAGTACAAGTTGTTTGTACCTACATCACGTGACCGGTACAACCGTGAGATGCCTATTTCGTAATAAGTATGTATGCAACATATTTCATAGGCCGTGGTGCATATTTAAAGGCGCTTGCACTGTTTCGCATACCCTTTGTGTCCAACAGTCTTTCGTTTTCGTAAGAGCTAAAGCAATATTGGACACAACACAGAGTGGACTGCTAAATTATGTGACCTTTCTTAAAGTTTTAGATCAGAAAACCCCCTCATCAAAACCTATATTTTAATTTGCAGTTTGTAGTCATGCGTCACATGATGGTGTCTAAGCTGTTTTATCGTGGTGTAAAATTACGTTAATCTTAAACATGTCTACACCTAAGAAAACTAAAAGCTTTGATGCTTGCATCCTGTTAGAAAAAATTAATATCACGGGTTTGTTATACCCTCCATTGCATGCTACGTCTTTATCAAAATGGACCGAAATGAATAACAACTAAGAAGAGCGACAAGGCCTTTTAAAATTATTTCTGAAACGTTCACCCCTCCACCCCCACCGGCCCCCCCCCCCCCCCCCCCCCCCCACACACACACACGCACACTCCACCTTCACATACCCAAACCGCACCCATAGATCCACCCACCCCTAAGAAATTCATAAAAAATATGACGTTTGATTTATTCAGTTCAAAGGCATGGAAACAAATTGTTATTAGGTATGTGACTTATTTTAACGTATTTTTAAAGTGTTATACGCAGCAAAACGTTAAAATCGCAACACCTTTACTGTATACTTAAAATATTTCATTTTCAAATTACATTTGCTTTACTTTTTTAAATACATTTGCTATATTACTGGGCATAAACTCTCACATTTAATTTTAAAAATCTAAATCATCGAACCGTGAAGCCCGACTGCGGCTAAGGTGTGAAACCACGTTTTGCACGGGCGCGCTACAGGAAAGTACGTTTTCTGGGAAAAATAAATACTTAGAGTACTCATTCATTATTGAATTTATTAAACTCGTTAGCAAAAATGATATAATGCTCGGCATGAGCCTCGCATTATAACATTTTGCCAACTCGTGTAATAAATTCAATAATGAATGAGAACGAATGTTAGATTCTATTTATCACATAACTCACATATCGACTTTTATTTGTATGTATGGTGTTTTACGTCATTTTGAACACATGTAAGGTTATATATGACGGTTGATTTTTTGTGTGGAGGCAGACCACCCACTTTTCCTGGGTAGAACCAGTAATGCATACCTCCCGATACCTCCGACAAACAACACGTGTCACTGTATAATAAAGCACGTGCAACTATGTTATAATATAACCTATTGTCAATATACTCCGACATCAACAAAGGGGCGGAGATATCTATGCGCCAGTACTTAGATATCTCCGCCCTATTGTTTATGTCGGAGTATATTGACAATGGTTTATATACCATAGTTGCACGTGCTTTATACACGTGCTGTTGTTTGTCGGAGGTATCGTTCTGGTTTGATTGGTTGAAATGGATAAATGATTGACAACTAGCGACATGTTATTTCATTTATATTTTCGTAAGTTAACTATTAACCCGCTAAGTACGACTATAATAACCTTTGCGTCCATTGTAAACCCAGATCAGCCTGCGAGTAATCAGAGCTCATCAGCGTTTACAATGTCCGGCTGCTGATCAGTCATCTTCACCAAAACGTCCATTTGTCACATAAATGGAATGGTCCTAATTCAAAGAAAGAACAGTCCATTATATATATGTAGGGGGTTAAGAGTTTAGTTAACGAGTATCGCTTCATTTCATGACTCTTATATTGTTTTAGTAATGAATAGTTTTCTTGAGTTTTTTTCACTTTGATAACGCAATCTTATAATTACACATGGTAGCAATGAACAGATTATCTGTCTTGTAATGCATGCTAACGCACATGTGAGTAATTGTATTTTTGTGCTGATGTGTACTTTAGCACGTCGTGCTACAAAGGTGAATATGTAATCAATGTGTAAGGAATGTCAAGGATTCGCCCACCTTGATTCAAAATGTTTGGTAGCACAAATTGGGAAGAAAGTGTCTGGTAAAAAAAACGGTCATGGCGTGTTTACGTCTCCGTGACAACTCTTTTTTTTAATATTGTTTTAACACCCGTGACTTGGTCTGTTATTATGTTAAACTTTGTTCCCAGTTCCTACGCAGAAATAATGATATTTTGTCTCGGCAGCTATTTTACGCTTGCGTAAAACCTTGCTTGTTAATTACTGAAATTGATGTTCTAAAGGCACAAGATCCAAACGCATTGTCCATAGCCCCTTTCTTTACATTTCATCCTGTCTTTACACCGTTGGTTTTGAAACCATGAGACCAATGAAAGGTTTGCATCTCACTCAACGATAGTTTTGTTTGTATGTATGTATGTATGGTGTTTTACATCATTTTCAACACATGTAAGGTTATATATGACGGTCGATTTTTTGTGGTGGAGGCAGACCACCCACTGTTCCTGGGTAGAACCAGTACTGTACACCTCCTGCCATCCGTAAGAATCGACACTTTCTCACTTACAAGTCGAGCTCCCAGTGGTATTCGAACCCGCAGCGGTGAGAGGCGAAGGTTTACAACGCAACGTCGTTAACCATTCGGCCACGGAGACGCTATTACATATGACAGACAACACATGTAAGCGTGATCAAACATTTGCGTCAGACTCGGTGGCAGTGGGGCACACTTTTTTCTTAGATGCATGCCCGTAGCTACACCGAGGCAGTTGCCTCGGTAGCATATTGGGAAGGTATCAAACATTGAAGTAGGCATTTTAATGGAATATCAAAAATATATTTGTCTAACTTAAAACTGAAAATTTGGCCCGCGAATTCACTAAAATGCTGGAAATTACATGTAGAAATCAACAGTTTTTCC